>PVHP010051672.1:0-11374 GCA_004024765.1 Zapus hudsonius | reverse complement strand
CTCCTCCTCCTCCTCCTCCTTCTTCTTCTTCTTCTGTGTCTTCTTCTTCTTCCTTTTGATTTCACAAGTCAGGTTTATTGAGGGTTAACACATAGTATAGGTCATCTTTTTGAGTGTAAGAGTTATGAAATTTTTAAACTTTTTTTGGTTTAAAACTACATTAATAATACAATGTGCTCATTATCACGTTATTATAGAAAACCATTGCTACCAAAATAACATTCCCTTTTATGCATTAGATATTCTCCCCTCATGACTTTTACATTCTTTCCACCTCCTCTTCCACCAGTTTCCCTCGGTTATAATGGGTGAGTTTAAATTTTGCATAGTTATTACGATTTAAAGAATCTCTTAATTTGTGTTTTGGAAAAATTTTTGCACCCTTGGAATATGACTTTTCTCTGGAGAGAATATGTCCAGGTTTGACTAGAAAGTGTTTTCTCCAAAAGGCAGTGAGTTGTGTCATTGTTACAATGCTAGAAAGGAGGCAAGCAATCAAAACCAGACCTAAGTCCAAGAGAGTCTTCACTAGCAGGAATCCTTGCTTCTGGTTTGGAGTCAGTTTGGCAGGAAAGTGGTTAATCCATGCGTGGATCCTGTTAACCTTGATGTCAGTCAGGCGTTCACCTTTCTTTTTGGGACTTCTTGATGTACACCTGTAGCTAATGACAGGCAACCAATGAGGGAGCCATGAAGACTTCCTGAATGTTAGAATGTACCAAAGCCTGGACCTGTTGAAGAGACTGGAGACACTTTAAAAGACATTGATTTGTAATCTCTTCAATAATGGGTCCCTCAAGTGGAGCGACAAGGGGAATGGCCTCCCAAACATGATCCCATAGGGGGTAAATCCTGCCTTATCAGGGTCCAAGAAGGGCCAGAGGCAAGAAGGTATGAGAATTTTCACTGGTTTCTAAAATTAATTTAGGGAGTGTGGACTTAATAGTCTAGTTCTTGCTTTTGACCTGCCCAGAGTTCTGAAGTCAGTATGCACAATGAAGTTTTCAAGTTATATTAAGTGCCTTACTGACCATCTGAGCTATGGATGAGGCAAAGGCAAAACCATTATCTGAGTCAATTGACAGAGGCAGCCCAAATCGAAAAATCATTTTATGTAAAACACTCTTGACCACTGACATTGCAGTTCCTTTTCAATGAGCAATTGCTTCTTCCCATCCAGATAAAAATGTGTACAAACACCAACAGATAATTATATCCTGTGCAAGGGGGATTTATCTCACTGATAGTGACTTCCCATCTCTCAACAGGGTCTGGTACCCTGAGGCAAAGGGTAGGGAATCCATTTGTCCCTCATGTGTGTTGACCTGAGCACAGGAAAGGCATTGAGACCCCAAATGAGTGGCCATCTTTTGGAGATGTGATATCTGGTATCTCAGGTACAGTAACTCAGTTAACTTTGTAGCACCTACAAAGTGATCTGATGTGGTTGGTCCACCAGGAGATGTCCAAGAGCCACAGGGAGGATGATCCTTGAGTTGGGCAAAATTCACCATCTGGCTGGGTCCTGCTCTGTGCCCCAGAAGCAGTTCCTTTTTTTTTTTTGTTCTTCTTCACAAGTACACATTGGTTGAGGAGAAAGCTTTGGGTTAGGAAAAGCAATGGACAGATCTGCCATCCAGTTTCTTTTGGCCTCTGGTGTGCTGGCCTTTTGGTGGCCTTTATAATGGACAACATCTACCTTTGTGGTCAAGGAAAACTAAAATTTCTTCTTTGTTTTTAATAGTCTCTCCCCCTGCAGTAAAATCATGGCATGTAACATGAAGTAAATCATGGCATGAACATGAAGGGTTGCAAAGGCATACCTGCTATCAGTGTACATGTTTACCTGTCTCAATTTTCCCCAGCTCAGAGCCTGGGTGAGCACAATCAGTTCTGCTTTTTGAGCCCAGGTGTCCCGAGGCAGGGCTTGGGGCTAAATGACATGTAGCTGGGTTGTTACCACTGCCCCAGCTTTCCTGACTCTATTGATGACCAGACTGCCTCCATCAGTGAACAAGGTGGTGTCTGCTTAAGGCAGAGGAGTGTCTTGAAAATCTGGGTGGCTTGACTTGGAGATGTCCAACAGATCGTCAGTCATGGAGAGGGACTTTAGGGTTGTCATCACCATTGCTGGGTTGAGGCAATGTGTAGTGGGAAAAGTGAGGCAGGACCAGTCAAGTGGGAGGCTCTTATATTGAGTTATATGGGAATTAGAGATCCATCAGTCATTTGCCCCTTTAAGAGTCTCCACAGTGTGTGTGGTGGGGGTAGGGGCGCATGAAGGTCAAATAGTGGCCTAAAGTGAGCTTGTAAGCCTTCTTTACCAATATGGTGATAGGTTTCAGCTAAGGTGCCCAGGCAGGAAGGCTACGCTGAGCCCACTATGTCTAAACACTTGGATAGATGTGCCATGAGCCTCTGCCAGGGTACTAATGTCTGGGTTAGAACATCCTTTGCAATGCCTTGAGTTTTATGGATGAAAAGCTGGAGGAGTTTGGTGACATCAGGTAAAACTAAAGCTGGGCCTCGAGTTAGTGCCAGTTTCAGATCCTGGAAAGATCATTCTTCTATTTTTGTCCAATTTAAGGGTTGGTCTCCCACCAAGGCTGAACAGACAGGCCAGGTTTCTCCCCAAATTCTGGAATTCAGATTCTGCACCATCCCACAACCTGTTTTTCTTTTGCAGTGTTTCCATTATTGAATGTCTTTTGGGTCACCTCTAGGAGCAGGGAAATATTCATGCCAGCAAAATACTCAAGCTTTTAGAGCTTTTTGCAAATGTCAGGAGCAGACATTCAGCAGACTGAAAGACAAAAGCCAAATTCATGGCCTTACCATTTTCTGGGGTCACCTGTTTCTTGGTCTAGGTCATGAGGATCTGGAGGATAGCCTCTTTCTGGGCCACACTAAGAGTCCTCTTACCTTGTGTGAGTTTGTCACCCGGGAAGGAGATCTTCTGGCAGAGCTGAGCCTTCTTTTCAGGTCCATGAAGTCCCAACATCTGGAGCAATTGGAGCAAGTCCTTGGTGTCCTTTAAACAGCTAACTCAGTCAGCTATGGCCAACAAAAGTTCATCCACATACTGGAGTAGGGTTGTGTCAGAGTGAAATACTGGAAACTCCATCACATCCTTTTGCAGGGCTTTACCAATAGAGTTGGAGCATTTTTAATCTGGGGTAGTGGAGTCCAGGTCAGCTGGTTTGTCTTGCCAGATATTGGATTTGTCCATTCAAAGGCAAAGATAGATTGACTCATGGGTGCCAGGGGGATCAAAAAGAAGAGATCCTTTAGGTTGAGGACCATATAGGACTGATGGTCTGGTGGGAGGAGGCTGAGCAGGGTGCATGGATTTGGAACAGTAGGATGGATAGTCTCAGTTCACTTATTTACCTCATGGAGACCCTGGACCAACCAATAATCTGAGGTTCCTGGCTTAGGACTGTCAGGAAATGTATGTTCCAGGCCAACTAGCATAAGGTGAGCATATTTGCTTCTAGCAGTCTTTTGATAAAGGGGCAATCCCAAGCCTAACCTTTTGATTCATAGGGAACTGACTGACATGGGTCTGGGTGGCTGTGGCCAGGATACTTATCGCTACCAGTCGGTGGTGAGGGCCTCAGCCTGGAGGATTTGTTTTTGCCCATACCTTAGGAAATTTTCATTATAGGTCTTGAATCAGATGTCTTGAGTCTCTGCCATGGGATCTGGAAGAGCTAAGAGATATTCCTTGGGTCAAGGAGCAATTAGACTGAGTTGATGGGGGTGCCAGGGAAAGTTTAGTTTTTGAAGGTATAAAATTAATGGTGATACCCATGTTTCAAAGGAGATTTCTTCCATGTAGAGGGAAAAGGCAGTACAGGACCACTACAAAGGAGTCAGTTATGTGCTTATGACCCAAGTTAACCATTATATCGGGTGTGAGATAAAAATCCTTTATTGTGCAGGTGGCCCCATGTTCTGGCATGTTTTTGTTTGTAACCTTCCCATTGGAGATTTTAAAACAGAAACCTCTGCCGCAGGATCCACCAAGAACTTAACTGGATGGCCTCTCACTGATGCTGTGACCAAGGGCTCTTTAAGGCCTACAAGTGTAGAGTAGTCCACTCGGCATATTCATGAAGTATACTAGTGAGCATTTCCATGATGTCTCCTTCCACTGATAAGCTGTAGTCTTCCCTCCTCATACTCATGGATCAGGCTGCAGTTTTCACTCTGCATTCTCATAAAATAAAGACAGTTTCTACAGTTTCCATTAAGCAGTTTTCCAGTTAGAACAGGTGGTGAAGACCAGGTAGTGTGTCAGAGCTCTCAAAGAGCAAGAATGACCCATCTTTATACTCTGTATCACTTCTTGCATCCAGAGGAGACTAGACCTGTTTTAAGGAATATAATGTCACTTGCCAGCCCTCCCCCCCCTTATCAGTACCTGTGATGCAAGAGTAAAGTGTTTCTCCTGGCTATTGCTTAATGCATTTTTTGGCTTCTATAATTAATTGCTTGCTTGCTGGTGCCAGGTGTGATGGGGGGTGAGATCTCCAGAAGTACCTGTTCTGCTGAAATTAATTTTCACTTTTGTAAGGTTATAATTACTGGACTATGAATTTGTAAAACAAAATCTTATGCTATTTCTATATAAATATGTATCCTATAGGTGAGCTTGGAGCTGCAGTTAGGTTCCTGAATTCTGAGTGTCGCCACCTGGCTAATAAAGACTCCTTCCTTACTGCCATTTTTTTTTGTCTGAGTGGGAAAATTTGGGGGAATCTACAGACAAAAGACAGAGCAAACCACAATCAGACTGAGAGGGCGAGTTTATTGGAAGTGTCTGAGGTTAGCACTGCTCAGGTAGCTCAGGCAAAGGAGCTCTTCCTGCAGGAAAAGGTGGGCTCCTTGATTCGGCTTCTGGTTACCATTAAGCAAAAAATGAGCTTGGAGGACAGTCTACCTCTCCTGTCCTTGAAGCAGATGACAAAGTGAATAGACTTTGAAAAAGGCAAGACAAAGCAATAGAAAACAGAACAAGACCTGAAGGTCAGTTGCTGTCCTGGGCATAACTCACTTTTAACTGGTTGTTCCCCCGATCAGCAGATGGGAGGGGGTTTAAGTGCCTCCTAGCAATAGGTGGATTCTCACCTGCCACCACCTGGCCATTCGAAGGCACTACACTGTTTAGGACCCAGTCCAAACCATAACTGGCCAGGAATCCAGCTCCAGTGGAGGAACCTCCAGCCTAGTCTGTGGCCAGAAAATTGGTAGACTGGACTGCTCATTCACACACTCAACTCACAAGAACACAGTCATTCCACAGGAACAAGTACACAGTCCTCGACCTAAGAGATGCACCTGTCACTCACCCATACAGTAATCTGGTCAACCATACACTCAAACAGAAATGAATTCAGATCTCTCATGTGAGGCAGAAACAGAAAACCAGGTCCTCTGCTAATGCATTCCAATATGATGCTAGAGGATGAGGGAAGGCTCCTCATCAGGTGTTTCCTTCCTAACCAATAATAAGGATCCTCTTGAAAGGCCTATCTTGCCTAGCCCCTAGCTGACAGGCTGCAGCTTTTATTTCCCGTACTTATGAAGCAGGCTGCAGTTTCCACCTCATATACTCATAAAGTGAAGGCTGCTGTAACACTTTCCATTCTGCATATTAACAGAATGTATGGTGTGACTTTTAAGAGGGCTCCCTATGTGGTATGTCCCTCTAAACCTGAAATTAAAAATTACTTCAGCATGCAGTCTTACCTACTAGGATCATTAAGAGGACTCAATCAGTCTTTGTGTCTGGGAACACAGCAGTCTTCTGAATCTTCTCGGATTCAGTGGGAGGCATAGGACCCAGGAACATCTTCAAGGAGTTGCCTCCTCTACAGCCTCCCCACTAAACAAAGACTGAGGCTGAGTCCCTTGTGTAGGGGGTGATCTCTCTGCATCATACAAATGTTATAGTCCACATGAGAGAATTACAGACCACCACTCTTCTTTTTTTTTAAAATATATATTTATTGTCCATAATGAGTTACATTATTTATTGGGCAAACAATGAGTTGTTAATCCCGAATTCCCCAATTCCCCCCTCCCCATCCCTGATCAGTTGGATATCCTCCTCCGTGGGCTGTCTGTATTAGTCCTTGTGGCAAGAGATCCTGGATATCCTAGTACTCAGCCTGGTCTTCCTGGCCCAAGTGTGCTGTTACTGATGGGTGCCATGCCTCTGGACCATCTCCCCCACCACGGCTCTCACAATCTTTCCGCCCTCTCTTCCGCTCAGTTCCCTGAGTCGTGGTGGGTGAGTATTAAGGCTGCTTTAATGTTGCGAGCTTAGGGGTCCTTGTGTTGAAAATCCTTGGTTTCTGTCTCATTGGCCTATCGTGTGTTGATTGAATGGCTGTGGTTATAGGTCCCTTGTTCATCTGTCATTGTCTGCTGGGTTCCCTATGGATCCTCCACGATATGACTGTGGTGGCTCCTCTCTTGCCAGGATCTCACCCATCGGCCTACAGTTGGTTGGTAGGGTTAGATGGGGCACAGCTCTCTCGTTGCATCCTGAAAAACACAAACACATTTGGCTTATCCTGAGTTGGTTGAATGGCTGTGGCTATGGGTCCCTTGTTCATCCAGTCCTTCTCTGCAGGGTTCCTTATGGATCCTCCACAATATGACTGTGGTGGCTCATCTCTTGCCATAATCTCATCTTTTTGCCTGCTTTCGGGTGGTAGGGTTATATGGGCCACAGCTCACTCGCTATATCCTGAAAAATACAAACACAATCTCCATCGGAGAGTGAGAACAGTATAGGTTAACAAATATACACCATTCTGGATTACCTAGTTTCTATTTTTAGTAGTCTCCCTGTCAGATGTTCGCATACTGCATCTTTTCTTGGGAGCCCAAGAGTATGGGATCCGGTGCATATTGTCCTAAATACCCATTTCCAATCAAGGGTTCTCCCTCACTGAGTGGAATATTTGGCCGAATTTAAAGGCTGTTGATTGTCTCCCCCAGGCCCAGGCTGTTCATTGCACAATTGCTTCTTTCTTGGTTTACTGTTCTCTCCCAGTAGGAACTATATCCAGCCTATTCGTGGCCGCAGACTATGTTTCATGCAAATGGTCTGTTTACTCCAGTTATCACCAATCAGCTTCCCCTGGCAGCTTGTGCAGTGCCCTTCACTAACTGCCATCTGGGGGTTGGTTACCATTCCAGACCTCGCTGGGATTCTCGATGAAGATTGATGGCATTCTGTGGTTTCTTTAGCAACAGCATTTTGTCTCAGGCCTGGGGAGGCCATTCAAGAGCCTTGACAGAATTCTGTCTTGTTTTTGGAACCTCATGGGTCACTTTGGTCAACAGCTCAGTGAGGGAAGGAACCGGTGACTGGGACCCGGGGCTTTCAGACTGTTCAATTATTCACAGACTTAGACATTCTCCCCTGCTACTCATGACCCCTCTTGCCAGTTGACACCCACTATTTACTCTTTAGGTTATAGTATGTTTGTGAGGATTTTATGTTTTTGAACCTAATTTGGATTGGCCTCCTGCTTAAGCCATTCCCCTCCCCCCTTCCATTACCCCTCATTCATAACATCTCACTTCTTTCTATAAGTCTGCATAAAGAAAACAGTAATCCTGATTAAGGACCGCATATGAGGAAGAGTATGCGGCGTTCAAATCTCTGTTCTTTTGAGTGTTCGCTCAGTAAGATCTGCTCAAAGTCAGACCATTTTTTCCTAAATTTCGATATGTCATTTTTCTTTTCAACTGAGTAGAGTTCCATCGTATAAATATACCACAGTTTTGCTGTCCATTCCTCCATGGATGGGCATTTGTGTTGATTCCAGTTCTTGGCTATTATGAATTGAGCTGCTATAAATATAGTTGTACAAAATTTTCTGCATCGAGATGTGGCGTCTTGCGGGTAGATGCCTACTAGAGGGATAGTTGGGTCCATTGGTAGTTCTATGTTCATTCTGTCTAGAAGTCTACACACTGCTTTCCATAATGGTTGAACAAGTTTGCAATCCCACCAGCAGTGAATGAGGGTTCCTTTTTCCCCGCATCCTCGCCAGCAATGATTGTTGTTGGTTTTCTTTATGATTGCCATTCTGACAGGGGGAAAATGGTATCTCATTGTGGTTTTGATTTGCATTTCCCTGATGCTTAAGGATGCTGAGCACTTTCTTAAATGAGTCAAGGCCATTTGTGTTTCCTCCTCTGTGAATTCTCTGTTGAGATCAGTGCCCCATTTTGTGAGGGGGCATTTTGGGTTTTTGTTAATAATTTTTTTGAGTTTTCTGTAGGTTTTTGAAATTAGGCCTCTGTCAGAGTTGTGGCTTGGGAAAATCATTTCCCAATTTTAAGGGGTCAATTGGCTCTGAGTGTGGTTTGTTTGTCTGTATAGAAGCTTCTGAGCCTGAACTGGTCCCATTGGTTAAGTGTTTGTCGTATTTCCTGGGCTGCTGGAGATTTGCTCAAGAAATTTTTCCCACTCCTATTTCATGCAGAGTTCCTCCTATTTTTTCTTCCAGGGTGTTCAGAGTTACCGGGTTTATATTAAGATCTCTGATCCACTTAGAGTTGATTTTTATGCACAGTGAAAGGAGTGGGTCTAATTTCATTTTTTTACACATGTTTATCCAATTCCTCCAGCACCATTTGTTGAAGATGCTATCTTTGGCCCAGCATACATTGTTGGCCCCCTTGTCAAAGACCAGATAACTGAAGTTACTTCCATTTAAAGCTGGGTCTTCAATTCTGTTCCATTGATCTGTCTTTCTGTTTTTATGCCAGTACCATGCTGTTTTCATTACAATGGCTTTGTGATATGTTTTGAAGTCAGGCATGGTGATGCCTCCTGAGTAGGATTTGTTACTTAGAATGGTTTTGGCTATCCGAGGTCATTTGCCTTTCCAAATAAATTTAGAGATTATTTTTTCTATGTCTGTGAAGATGGAGGTTGGAATTTTGATCAGAATAGCATTAAAACTGTAGATCGCTTTTGGCAGGATTGCCATTTTTACTATATTGATTTTCCCTATCCATGAGCATGCAATATCTTTCCACCTTCTCACATCCTCCTTTATTTCCTTCTTAAGTGTTTCAATATTTGCCTTATATAAGTCCTTTACAGCCTTGGTTAGTGATATTCCAAGGTATTTGATTTTCTTAGAGGCTATAGAAAATGGGACTGTCTCTCTGATGTCTTTTCTGTCTGCTTGCCTTCTGCATATAGAAAGGCTACTGATTTTTGTGTTAATTTTGTATCCTGCCACATTGCTGAAGGCATTAATCACCTTCAAGAGGTTACTGATACTATTCTTTGGGTCTGATATATAAAGGATCATGTCATCTGCAAAGAGGGATAATTTAATTTCTTCCTTTCCAATTTGTATCCCTTTTATGCCCTTCTCTTGTCTAATCACTTGGGCTAGAACTTCAAGCACTATGTTAAAGAGCAGTGGTGAGAGTGGGCAGCCTTGTTTTGTTCCTGAATTGAGTGGGAACTCCTTGAGTCGTTCCTCATTGAGAATGATCTGTGCTTTAGGGCATTTGTAAATTGACTTTATTAAATTGAGAAATAGGCCCTCTATGCCTATTCTTTCGAGAGCTTTGAACATGAAGAGGTGTTGAATTTTGTCAAAAGCCTTCTCCGCATCTAATGAGATAACCATGTGGTTTTTGTGTTTGAGCCGATTAATGTGGTGTATCACATTTATCGACTTGCGTATGTTGAACCATCTCTGCATCTTTGGGATAAAGCCAACTTGGTCAGGGTGGATAATATTTTTGATGTAGCGTTGTATCCGGTTTGCTAGGACTTTCTTCAGGAATTTTGCATCTAAGTTCATCAGAGATATGGGTCTATAGTTCTCTTTTCTTGATGCATCCTTGCCTGGTTTGGGGATTAGGGCAATTGAAGCTTCATAGAAGGTGTTTGGAAGCCTTTCCTCTTTTTCTATGCTTCTAATAAGCTTCAGAAATAGTGGTTTCAGCTCTGTGATGAAGGCTTGGTAGAATTCAGCTGAGAAACCATCTGGTCCTGGGCTTTTCCTTTTGGGAACGTTTTTTATTACATCTTCAATCTCTGTGGGTGTTATAGGTCTATTTAGTGCTTTTATCTGCTCTGGGTTAAGCTTTGGCAGTTGGTAGGTGTCCAAGAACCTGTCCATTTCTTCCAGGTTCTCTAATTTTGTGGAGTAGAGGTTTTGGAAGTATGACCTGATGATTCTTCGAATGTCTTTTGGATCTGTTGTGATCTCACCATTGTCCTTTCTGATTTTGTTGATTTGGGCTTTCTCATTTCTTTGTTTGATTAGGTTGGCCAGAGGTTTGTCTATCTTATTAACTTTTTCAAAGAACCAACTCTTTGGTTTATCTATTTTTTAAATTGTTTTCTTTATTTCCAATTCATTAATCTCAGCTCTGATTTTAATTATTTCCTTTCGTCTTGAGCTCCTCGGGTTAGCTTTTTCCATCTGTTCCAATGCTTTTAGGTGGGTGGTTAGGCTATTTATTTGAGACTTCTCTGTCTTTGATACGAAGGCATTTATTGCGATGAACTTTCCCCTCAGGACTGCCTTCATTGTGTCCCATAAGTTCTGATATGATGTGTTATCGTCATCATTTAATACTAGGAAATTCTGAATTTCCTGTTTTATTTCTTGGATGACCCAATCATTTTTAGGAGCGAATTATTCAGGTGCCAGTACTTTGTGTATTTTCTGGATTCTGTTCCATTGTTAACTTCTACTTTTACTGCATTGTGGTCTGATATGACGCAATGAACTACACCGATCTTCCTGAATTTGTTTAGGGAGGATTTGTGACATAAGTTGTGATCAATTTTAGAAAAAGTCCCATGCGCTGCTGAGAAGAATGTATATTCTGAGTCTTTGGGGTAGAATGTTCTGTAAATATGTTACCCCCTGCTGGTCAATGGTGTCATTAAGCTCCGTTATGTCCCTGCTGATCTTCTGTTTGGTTGATCTTTCTAGAGCTCATAGAGGTGTATTACAGTCTCCTACTATGATGGAATTGGAGTCTATTTCTGCTTTATTTTTGAGTAGGGTTTCCTTTATGAACTGTGCTGCACCCAAATTTGGTGCATATATGTTGATGATGGTGACATCTTCCTGGTGGATCCTTCCTTTGATGAGTAAGAGGTGACCATCATTATCCTTTTTAATTGATTTTGGTGTAAAGTCTATTTTGTCAGAGATTAGTGTAGCCACACCTGCTTTCTTTTTACTTCCACATGCCTGATAAACTCTTTTCTATCTATTTACTCTAAGAAGGTTGCTGTCTTTGGAAGTAAAGTGCGTTTCCTGAAGACAGCAGATGGCAGGGTCCATTTTTCTGATCCACC
>PVHP010051671.1:0-11277 GCA_004024765.1 Zapus hudsonius | reverse complement strand
CCGATAGCTGAGATTCTGGCAAGAGAGGACCCACCACAGTCATATCGTGGAGGATCCAAATGGAACCCCGCAGAGAATGACGGGATGAACAAGGGGCCCACAGCCACAGCCATTAAATCAACACAGGATAAGCCAGTGAGACAGAAACCAATGATTTCGACACAAAGACCCCTAAGCTCACAACCTTAAAGCAGCCTTACTACTCATCCACCATGACTCAGGGAACTATGCGGAAGAGGGGGCGGAAAGATTGTAAGAGCCGTAGTGGGGGAGATTATCCAGAGGCTTGGCCAGGAGAACCTGGCTGAATACTAGGCTATCCATGGTCCCCTGTCACAAGGACTGATCCAGACGACCCATGGAGGAGGTAATCCAGTGGAGGGGGGATGGGAGGGCAGTGGGGAATTGGGGATAACAACTCATTGTTTGCCCACTAAATGTTGTAACTCATTATGGACAATAAATTAAAAAATAAAATAAAAAATAAAAAAAGAAAAAAAGAAAAAAAAGAAAAAAATAACAAAGATTAGAGCCAAAAATCAATAAAATTGAAACCAGATTTTTAACATTTTTATTGGAATAAAATTATATATTAACAAAGCAAAAAAAAAGAAAAAAGGAAATAAACCAGCAATGGGTGGGGGTAGGGCGTGGCAGGGGAAGGGCAGACCTGGGTGGAGGCCGGGTTTGGGGCTTTGGAGGATAAGTCATGTGGGCGGGTAGGAGAAGTAAAAGAAAAAAAATGTTAAAAGGAAATAAACCAGCAAAGGGGCAGAGCGAGGCCCGGCGGGGTGCGGGGCAGATGTGCGCAGAGGCCCGGGGGGTGGGGCTTCGGAGGATAAGCACAGTGGACGGGTAGGAGAAGGAAAAGAAAAAAAAAAAGTTAAATGGAAATAAACCAGCAAGGCGGTGGGGCAGACCCGCATGGAGGCTAGGGGGTGGGGCTTCGGAGGATAAACCCTGTGGACGGTGGGATTAACAAAAATAAAGTAAAAGAAAAGAAAAAGAAAGAAAGAAAGAAAAAAAGTTTGAAAAGGAGAGACCCCCAGGGGCCAAGGAGGGAAGGGAAAAATGGGAGGTGCAGGGGGCGGGAGGGGCTGCAGGCAGCAGGCCAGCTGAGGCCGCTCCTGCGCTGGGGCTGCAGGCTTGGGACTACTCACTGCCTCCTTTGAGGGCTGGTCCTCGAGGGCTGGTCCTCATTGGCGTCTTCTAATCATGAGGATCCTGTGCTGGAAGGTGTCTGGAGCTCAGAGCGTGGCCACAGCTGATGTCCATGACCTAGAACCCTGCTGAAAACCCTGACCCTTGTTCCCTGAGAGACACTGCCTGTCTGCTAGTCAGCCATCTTGAACCGGAAACTCGGGGTTTATAAGTTTTTTTTAAGATTTTTGTTTTATGGTAATCACATATGTTGCTTAGCAGTAGAAATTTCAATATGGTAAGTTGCCTCTGAAAAAAATCTCCTAACATTTATAAATAAAATAATGGTAAAATACTTTTAAAGTTGAAAACTAGCATTATATTTTCCTTTAACGTAATAAGTAGGCTAAAATGTGTCTTTTTCTATTTTTTTCATTTTTTGTTGTTCATATAATCAGATCAGATACAATTATTTATTAGCCCATGATTATTGGGATACTTTAAGTAGCTTATCTTAACACATTTGTGAGTGGATAATATAGTATGTAGAGAATAATATAGTATGCATATTCAAGCTTTGACAGGTGCTTGTGAGAAGTGCTGGCAGAACATCAGTTTTTCCTGACACTAGTCTTGCAGTGGAAAGTCCTGATCATGGGTATTTCAAGTTTTCCAAAAAAGACTGCCAAAATGACTCACCCTTGCACTGGCTCCAAAAATGTCTACATTTTCTAAATAGAAAGAGTAGTCTTTGACAGTGAATGAATTTGAAATTATTCTAGCTCCAGGTAACTTAAAGTATAAAATGTGTAGGGTGAAAATGTTATAATCCTGTTTTTCTAACTTCAGCAAATATGTTTTCTATTAGTCTGGATAATCCCAAAGTAAATTTTCCCAAATATAATAGCAATGGATGCTGAAAGAGGTTAAAAAAAAATCAGTTGGTATGTTTTGTCCATGTCTTCCTAAAGATCAAATCACATTTCACCATAAATTATTTTACTATCCAAAAGATCTAAGAGGGATCAAGAAGCTAGAATGAGGCTTGAAGAGAGGAAATTTGAGGAGCTGATAATAGCCAAGTGGAAGATTAGAAGAATCTATGAGGGATAGGGAAAAGTGGGAGGGGATTAGGAGGGATACACAAAAATAACAATGGCATGAATTAATACTATATGAAAGTACTTCTTCACAGATCAGTAATAGATGTATTTCTTAAAGAGAAAGAGGGGGCTGGAGAGATTGTTCAGTGGTTAAGGTGCTTGCCTACAATGCCCAAAGACTTGGGTTTGATTCCCCCGTACCCACATAAACCAGATGCACAAAATAGCACATGGGTTTGGAATTCGTTTGCAGCACCTTCAGTCCCTAATTTGTTCATTCTCTTGGCCTCTTTCTCTCCTATCTTTCTCTGCTTGCAAATAAATAAATTTAAAAAAATGAGAAACCAGGAGAAAGATAGTTTGGGCAAAAAGCATCTTGCTGGGGTAGAGAAAGCTTTACCCTAAAACCGGAAACTGTTCAGGTAAATCCCAGTGCCAGAAGTGAGTCACATCCTAGAGTGAGCTGTTGGTCACAAGGCCCCCAAAAGAATGTTGATTCTTGCCTAAACACTTGGTTACCCACCAGAACTATGTGGTTTCAGGATGTTAAGAAATAAAGCTGGACCTGAGATGGAAGCCTCCCTGATTGCTAGCTCTCATAGTACTGGAAAATGCTATGCCAGCTGCTGATGTTAAAAGACACCAATTGGGAATCTTTTTTGTGCTATGGCACAAATTTGATTGGTTCATTTAATTATCTTCCATGTGCAAGACAAATTAATGCAGGTAGCATTTAAGGTAAGGGAGTTTTTTTGGCAATCTATTTGAGGCTACAGATTTCTTGAGATGATTCCTCCTAAAAATAACTTGGGTTTTGTAAACTGAAATTTAGAAAATTTAATATTCCCGTGTATTCATTTGTAGGTCCATAATAGGATATGGTGAGATGGCAAACTTCAGCATCTAGGTCACTGTGTTGGTTATCAAAGAGACTGAAACTCTTTGGGATACCTCCTACAGTATAATATTTCTGACAGCTTCTTAATTGTCTATGAGAATGTAATCACACAGATCACTCCAAAATTTCCTTACAAAAATGACACTGACTGGCAGGCTTGCTTGCAGTTGGAAGTGGGTCATGACTGGAAGTCCATGAACTCACTGATCTTGCTGCTACTTGACTTTGCAGACAGAAACTGTGACAAGAGCTTGTATTTGCTGTAAAGAGACAGATTCCTGCACTACTCTTCTAAGTGAAATTTCCTGAAGCCCAAAACACACCAATTAGGAGTAGAAAGGTGGCTTCTGTGAGGAGATGTCAGAGTCTTTGCTCTAGTAGAGCTTGATGCAAGGCTTGGAGAGGGTGCCCATCTTATTCCCAAACCCACGTGCAGATTCACTTTGAGCAGTCATTTTTAGTGTCTGGTCTATATTGATTCCTGGTCCTGTGTGACTAGCCTTAGTGTTGCATGTTATCATCTCAATGGTTACCTTTCCACCATTTCCCTAAATATATACTCTGATATTCCAGAATGAAGTACAGACTGCCTACCTACCAGTTTATGTTTAGTGATTCCTTATGCTAAAGAATGGAATGAATACAGACAGGAGATTCATGGTACATAACTGCTTGATAGACTTGTGCTAAATAAAACCATTTTCTCAGTGTGATTCAATCATTAGATATTCATTGAAGCTAATTCTTCCTTCTACATTTCTTGACTTGGTTAGCAGAACTTAGTTCCCTCATGATATATGGCAGGGTCTAGTCATAACCAGCTTCAAACTGTCTACTCTGTTGATTTCACAACACCACATTCCTGAAGCTGACCAATGTCTGCTAGAATTATTCCTCTTACTTCATCTTTCCTCATGGTCACTCCTCTACAATTCAAGTCTTCATTTATGGCATTTAAAGATACATTTTCTTTGCATATATTGGCTTTATACCATCTGTCCTCAAGGTCACTGACTAAACTTAATGTAATTATTACTTTAATGTTCAGGCTCCATGGCATCATTTGTGACTCAGTACCTCCAGATCCTAGGGTAGGGCCTGCTAATTTACACATGATCAGTCCCTGACTGTGGATTAAACAGCCTATTAGTAAAATTACTAAACTCCATGCACCTTCTGTAAATGCATTATTTTCAAAATCATTAAATTATAATTCTGTTCAGGAACCTTAATTAACATTTTTCTTTCTTTTTAAATGTATTTTATTTATTTGTTTGGCAGTGGAAAGAGAGAGGGGAGAGAAAGAGAAAGAGAAAGAGAGAGAAAGAGAAAGAGAAAGAGAGAAAGAGAAAGAGAAAGAGTGAGAATAGGTTCACCAGGGCCTAGTGCTGCTGAAAGTGAGCTCAGATAAATGAGCCACTTTTTTGCATCTGGCCTTACTTGGTGTTCCAGTTAGCTTTCTAGTTGCTGCATGGAAAGAACCCAAGCAAAAGCGGCCTGTGGAGGAATGGGCTTATTTGGTTTACGGACTCAAGGGGAGACTCCATCCTGGCAGGGAAAACGATGGCATGAGCAGACGGGTGGACATCACCTCTGCCACAGCACTGCAAACAGCGGCAGGAAGGTGTGCCAAATTCTGGCAAGGGGAAGCTGGCTTATAACCCCATAAACCCGCCCCCAACAACACAGCTTCATCGAGGTTGTAAAACCCAAACTGCCATTGCTGAGGATCGTTCTATCAGAACACATTCATTTGTTTGTGGGGGACACCTGGATCAAACCATGACACTTGGGTACTGGGGAAAATACCCAGGCTGTAAGGCTTTGTAAGCAAGCACCTATCTCTCCCACCCCCTCAATTTTTATTTAAATAATATTTTTATTGACGAGAAAGTGAGAGAGAATGGGTGCACAAGAATACCTTGCCACTGCAAATGAACTTTAGATGCATGTGCCACTTTATGCATCTGGTTTCATGTGAGTACAGAATAACTGAACCTGCACTGTCAGTCTTTGCAAGCAAGTGCCTTTAACCACTGAGTCATCTTCCCAGGCCTTAAGTATCATTGTTGCCACAATATTGTTTAACAAATAAGGTCTAGACTCCAAAGCCTGGTATTCAGAAACCTTCCACATAATTCTTCAAATATTTTTCAAGTCATTTGTTCCAGAAAACCTACCACAAAGTTCTCCTGGACTACTTGGTTTCCCAGTTACCTCTCACTCATTTCACTTGTGCCCTGCTCATATATCCCCCATCACTAGACATGTTCTCCTCTTGTCACTTTTGAGCCTCATTCTAGCAGTTAACTTCTTGTTGCTAGGATGAAACTTCTGACAACAAAGCAGTTTATGGAAGAAAAGGCTGGATTTCAATTTAAATTTTCGAGGGGAAAGCTTCAACATATCATGGAAAATGTAACAGGTAGCTGGGCTTTGTATGTTGTCACATCTGCTTGGAGGAAGCAGCAACACTGAGCTACCTAGCACTGGCAAGTGGGGCTGGATTATAAAATCCAAAGGCCCACCTCCAGCAAGGCTCCACCTCCCAAAAGCTACTCTAGCTGGAGATTAAGTATGAGGCTTAATCACAGACTCATGAGAGTATGAGGGACATTTTACATTCAGATCACCACACTTATCTTTCTATATTCAACAGTAAAGTTGCACTTCTTTTCCAGTAGTCATTCATGTGCTTCCCGACATGTCCCAGACATTGTATAGAAGAGAAAAAAAGGAAGATGCATTTGATATTTTTTTCATATGAAAATTAGATGCTATGGCTGTTGCACTCATGAACTCACAACAGCTGTTATTACCTGCACAAGACCTGTGCAAAACTGGGCCTATCAATAATTCTGTCATGGATGATAGAAGAGCTAATGAGACTATTATTCCTCCCTAAGGAGTTAACCATTATAAGAGGAGGGGTCATTGATTTAGTCACTGGTAGGTTGCCCATGCTCTGGTAAATATCTTCTCATTCATGCTCATACCAGCAATCCTAATTAAAATCAGTAGGTTCCAGAACAAAAAGACAAAAGACAACAAAGTAAATAGTGAGATGAATATATAGGGTATGGGCTAGTAGGAATATACTAGTTGTTCTGTTGGGAGTATTATCAGAGAAGTTTGTCCAGAGACAGTGCTTAATGTTCCTAAAGTCACTACTTAATACTTCATAAGCATTCATTTCTTAAATTTCTAAGCCACCATAATAATATAATCGAATGACATATATTTATTGGTTATATTTACTGTTTTAGTCAAAATAATATTTTCCCCTCTGAGACAACTGTACTTAAATAACTACATGTAATGAACACATGAAATGAATCTGTAACATTTGAAATGTATAGTAGAAAGTTTTGTAGGTAGCTCAGAGATGCAGACAATTAATTAATAGTTATGTTCATACATGGACCAACTAAGTATAAGAAATAAGTTCCCATGTTAATTATACTGTGAAATGATCTGGGTAAAATTACAAAAAAATGTGACAGAAAAGTTACTAGAGCATTTGACAACTAGAATCAGATTCTAAAGAACATCTAAATTTTTCTGATCTATTAGAGAACCACTATCTTCAGTTAATAAAGTAAAATCCTAAGGCAGAAAGACTCAGTCAAAATATTTTTAGTTGGTTCGAAATAAGATAAAGTGTAATTTGGGAAATTTTTAATGAAATTCCCAATAGATGTGGAATTTTACTATAAATCATTACTAATTTATGATGCCAGAAAACTGGCCACCATTCTTAATGATAACTATGAAATTTTAATGTGAATGTTATTAAAATTAATTTAATGAGCCATATTGAGGAAAATTCTACATTTGGAAATGTTATAATTTGATATCTGTGCATTGAAGAACAGGAACAGTGGGAAAGCCATTAGATTCAGATCACAGCTTGAGGTAAAACTCCAGCAGTTATCCAGTATGAGGTGGACAATTCATTTTAATGGATTTATTTCAGAAAGGATAACATAGAATAAGGATACTAGTATTTAATATTATTGTTTGAAGACTAAGTTTGGCTATATGTAAAAGCATTTTATAAACCTTAATGTGCCATTCAAGTATTTATTTGTCTTGACTATTTCTCACTGTGATTTTTTTACGGTATGCCATGTATAAAAGACATTTAATAGGTGGCTTACTTCTTTTTAACTAACTAGTAGTTTCAAAATTGAAACCTACAGAAGTTTGTCTTTATCATTAAGATGGTTTCTCTGAATCAAGGTGTCATCTCACTTGTCAGTGCCTTCATTTTAAGAAGTAATTAGAATCAATTATGTCATCATCTATTTGATTGTTTGACAACCGAGACATTCTGTAACTAAGATAATTATGTCATGTATTTTAGTCAATTCTTGCATATATAAACCTCAAAATTTTAATATTTCTTATTCTGAAGAGTAAAGTGTACATGACTAAGCTAACATCAGAAAAATGTAAGTAAAACAATTAAAATATTTTCTAACAATGTTGTGTTCATAAATGAAAGGAGAGTTTTTCTAGTAATATTCCAGCAACATAAATGAATCTTCAGATCAGGAGGTGTTTCAGGCAAGGGGTGAATATACCATTGAATACTCAACAATCAAAATCAAGCAAATACACAAGCCTATTAGGCAATTATGAATATAAACTAGGACAAGGATTTGAAGGAGTTAGAAAGAGTCAGAATTCAAAATTCAATCTTTGAGGAGGATATTTTTTTCTGGTGTGACATTCATAAGAATTAGTGTGTTTGTGTGTGTGTGTGTGCATGCATGTGTGTGTATGCCCTCAAAAAAAAAAAAAAACAAAGCCCCAGCAACATATGTGGTAGAAATAAAGATTTACTTGTCCTTCACTGCTTTTCTAGTATCCCACAAATTTTGCTCTGCTTTGCTTTGTTTTTATTTATCATAAGATATTTCAAAAATTTCTTAGAATTACCTTATAGAATGGCTATTTAAGAGTTCTGTTCTCCTTTGGAGTGCTTTGCAGTCAGTGGTAGCTTGAGGAGGGGGAGACATTTTCTTTAGTGTAGTAGACACTGGAAATTTACTCATGATTCCATAGATAAAAACCCATGTTCATGTAACGAACTCATTAAACTCATTGGATCACCAAAAAAAACAAAAAGACATGAAACAGGAGGGGTATCAGAGAGAATAGTAGGTGCCAAGACAGGGTAATAGGAATAAAGATTATCAAAATATATTGTAGTAAAATTGTTAATAAAATAGTAAATAAAGTATATATATATATATATATATATATATATATATAGTGTTTCATATTTTCTCATGCATTTGAACATTTTCCAACTAATTTACTATTGTTAATTCCTAGTTTCATTGATAACATGTTTGGAAACATATGATTTTTTTCTTGTTTCATAATGTGGGGGGTGTTATATGTGTGTGCCATGAAGTGTATGTGGAGGCCAGAGGACAACCTTGCTTGTCAGTCCTTGCCTTTTGGTTTGTTCGAAATAGTCTCTTAATATTCACCAATTCATTTACCAGGCTAGCTGGCCCTTGAGTTTCCAGGGGATTTTCCTGACTCCTCCTTTTGTTTTGTAATAGGTATACAGAGTTTATGGACATCTTCCACAACATCTGGCTTTTACATGGATTCTGAGCATTTGAACTTAGATACTTACACTTGGCAAGTGTTTTATCCACTGAACCATCTCCCAAGTCATGGAAAAGAATGATTTTGAACTTGAATTTATTAAGACTTGTTTTATGACAGCTTTAGTAACAATTCTTAGGGTAAGGGAGGAAGGGAGAGAGAGAGAGAGAGAGAGAGAGAGAGAGAGAGAGAGAGAGAGAGAGAGAGAGAGAGGAGCTAAAAGAATTTTACCAGTGAAATTTGATCTCTTGATTATAGAGCCAGAGAAGAAACATGATGTGCCATTTATAAGCCAGAGAACCAAAGAAGCAAGTAGCATACTTGAATCAAGTAAGAGGACCTTAAAGTCAATGAACCTGACAGCATAATTGCCTGAGAGCTGGGAAATGAGTTGCTTATGTAAATCCTAGAATACAGAGATAAGTGAACAGGGAATTATGGCATCAAGGGCAGAAATAAAACATCAACCTGGCTCTGGGGGACTGAGCTTGAGAATTTATCCTTCCTCTAGCTTTTTTCTATACAGGCCAAATTCTTGGATTTTACCTACATTTAGGGCTGTTTTTTTCCCCACTGAGTCTGTTGACTTGTATGTCCTATTGACTGTAAGCACATTCACAAATACATGTGAGATAATACAAAGAAATATGGTTTTCCTTTCTGGATTTATCTTTGTCAGGTTTTGGTATTAGAGTGATGCAAACTTCATAGAAGGAGTTTGGAAGTATTTTCTGTTCTCTGATTACTGTAAAAAGCTTCAGAAACAGTGGTTTGAGTTCTGTGATGAAGGTTTGGTAGAATTTGTCTAAGAATCCATCAGGACATGGACTTTTCCTTCTGAGTAGGTTTTTGATTACATTATCCATTTTAATCCTTGGAACAGAACATTCTTAGTGACCACACACAAGAGTAGAAAGCCAATTGCCACATATTTCCCCTCATATGTGTTTCCTTACCATGTTAAACTGGAACATTAAGAAAATCTGGGGGGGGCGGAGCAAGATGGTGGACGAGTAACAGCATCGCCAGGACTCTCTTTGGAAAGGTTTGATCTCTTCAGCTGGGATATTTAGACACTGGCTGGACCTGAGTTCGGGCCCTACCTCCCTCCTCACCCCCTGGGCCAGAGCAGACGGGGTTCACCAGGAGCTCTCCCCCCCACTAGCTCCCGCCATTATCCCCTCGCGTTGGGTTCCGAGCGCCACCAATTGAGCCGCTTCCCCTCATGGGAGCACCCGATCCTCGGACATGCTTATCTCCACGACCCCCCCCCCCCGCCACATACACAGGCAGATGCGAGCCTTGGGCAGGCTAACCTAGCTAGGTCCTGGGGCCAGAACTGAGGCAGATACCTGGGAATCTTGGCGGAGGCTGATTCAGAAGGGTGCCGTCTGAGAGGGAAGGAGCTGTCTCTCCATGGAAGTTTCATTGCCTGACTGGGATCCGTGTCACGGCTGGGCCTGTCCACGGGCCTGCACAGCCTCTCCTCGGCTTCGGGACCACCACAGATTTCCCAGCTGCTCTCAGCTCTGCAGGGGAGCACGGAGCTGGCCCCTGTGCACCCCGGGCTCCAGCCATTGTCCCCTTGCAGTGGGTTCCCAGTCCTTGACGCCAATTGAGTGGCTTGCACCGCGGAAGCACCCAGTCCTCAGTTGTGGTCCTCTCCACGGTCTGAGAGGGGAGAGGCTGTCTCTCCATGGATGTTTGGTTGCCTGACTGGGATCCAGGCCCCGGGTCACGGCCGGGCCTGCCCACGGGCCTGCCCAGCCTCTCCTCAGCTTCGGGACCACTGCGGGGTTCCCCGGCTACTCTCGCCTCTGCAGGGGAGCATGCAGCTGGGCCCTCTGCACCCCAGTCTCCCGCGTTTGTCCGGTCACGGCGGGTTCCCTGTCCTTGGCGCCAATTGAGTGGCTTCCCCCGCGGGAGCACCAGGTCCTCAGACGTAATCCTCTCCACGACCCCCCCCACATACACAGGCAGACACGAGCCCTAGATTGGTTCCAGGGCCAGTCAGCAGGCAGATACCTGGGGACCTTGGCAGAGACCAGTTCATCAGACGGGTACATCCCAGGAGGGCACAGGCGCTCTCCGTGAGTACCAGGGATCACGCGCTACTGCCAGGAACTAAAGCGGGCTGAATAGGACTCCTCAGGGCACCTGAGTCCCACTTCCCTATCTGGGCATGGGCAGAAACCAACGGAAAAACGTATCTTCCCAACCCAGGGCAACTAGTCCCATTATGGAACATGAAATTGAAAAGGAAGTGGAAGGAGCTCATACACAATTGCAGAGAGAGAACAATATGACTTCTGACCACAACAGCAATGCAAATATGATGCAGTTAAGGGCTGATATGGAACTTATGAGAAAAGATATGAATGAGTTGAAGCATTTCTACTCAAGCATAGACTCCAAACTGAATTTGATGGAGAGAAATATGAATGAATTCAAAAATACATTAAGTGAATTAAAGATTAATCAACTCAGAGAAGAGCTGGACAATCAATT
>PVHP010051670.1:0-11375 GCA_004024765.1 Zapus hudsonius | reverse complement strand
ATGTAGTAACTCTTATATGGCCACATATTTGCTCAGATAACCATTATAGAGCAAGTTTTATGAAATGATCATAGACTTAGAATAATACATTTGATAGTTTGAATAGATGTCCCCCAGTAGAATTTATTATAATTGTGAATTGTCTCCAGCCTTCTGGCTGGAGGAAGTGTCACTTTGGCCTACCCTCCTGGGGTCTGGCACTGAGGTATTTCTAAATTGGATGCAAAATTCTAGGGATACATATGCAAAAGAGCAGCCAGAACCCAAGTCTGGCAATCCTGTTGTTTTGTGAGTTACAGTTTCTTGCTTGCTTTGGAGGTGCTGGGCCTCTGTCTCTCTGCTTGGATCTGTGAAAGGGGGCCAGCCCTTTTCTTCACTTTTGGAACTTCCCCTGGATCTATTATTTCAATAAATACTTTCCTCCCCAAAATTGTGCCTGGTTTGAAGATTCATCCCAGCAGCGTGTGGCTGACTACGACATACATATATTTTCACAAAAAACCCTCATGAGTTTATGGCAACCATCAAGCTATAAAAATTGTTTAATAAAGCTGGTTTAAAAAAAATCAAGCCTGGCATGGTGGCACACGCCGAGGATCATGGCAAGTTCAAGGCTACCTGAGATCAACCCTGAAATTACATAGTGAATAATTCCAGGTCAACCTGAGTTAGAGCAAGACCATACCTCACAAACACAAAACAAAAATATTTTTTAAAAGCCCCCACCCCCAAAAAACACATGCTCAGTTGGTATCAAGTCTAAACAGTGTTTTTGGAGTACAGTAAATTTCATATAAATGATACTTTCAGGTACATCACAGTAGCATGATATTAAAGATATTCAACCTGATTTTTATCATCTTTACTGTGGGCAGTATAAGAACAACAAACCCTGATATGTTAAGTCACTTCCCCATTTAGTCAGACAGCTTGTAAGTATGTCAGCTGGGACAAAAATTATATTCTATTGACACCCAAGTCCAGTTTTGTTTTGAACTCAGAGCTTTGCATATTCTAGGCAGGTATATTACTGAGTTATATCCTCAGTCATTTTCCTCTATACAATCCTGTGAATATCATTCTGAAACCAACAATGAGTTACTTATATTTGTTACTATATCAGTGTATATTATTAGAAATCTTCAGCTCATTTCAATTAAACACCAGATACAAATTTCTTCCTTTTTAAAATAAAAAAAAAATAAGTTAGAATCTCTGGTATGTAACAACATATCTGAAGATATATCTTACTTCCTTTTTGTGAAATTTAATCTCATATATAAGAGATTATGGACAAGCCTTAATATATAAAACAGAAAAACTTCAGAGAAAAGGTTTTATGTAGTAAGACTGATTAAAAAACAAATTTACAAGGAAAACTTTTATAGATAGAAATGAAAACTTCTAATAACAGCATGTTATAAAGATAGCAAATACAAACCAGTACAACATGCTACAATATGCTACAGAAATGAAAACTTCTAATAACAGAATGTTATAAAGATAGCAAATATAAACCAGTACAATATGCTAACACATCTACTTAATTATGTATTTTAGTGATGATATTAGAGATCAAATCCAGGGGCTCATGGATGCTAGCCAGACACAAACACAATCAATAGTTCTATTATCAATAAATAGCTATGTTTTATATAGCAGAAAGGAAAAAAAATAGTTTGTACATAAAAAGAGCAAACTCTACTTTTCAACTTCTAGTTGCACTTTTTCAGCTTGGCTTCTTAAATTTCGGCATTCTTGTTTTAATGTCTCCACCATTTCCTTCATCATTTGGTTGGAATGCAGCAAGTTATTCTCTGACTGTGTCAGTGAGGTCACTTGGATTTGCAAATGACTAATTTGCTGAAAAGGAAAAAGAAACACAAAGACACTAGTACATGCAGCAAGATGTGTGAGAAACAGAATAAGTATATCCCCATAAATGCCCCTCCCAGCTTGTGTTGTCAATTCCACATTGCTGAGATGGACATCCAAACCAGCCACAGTTTAGGGGAAAAAAGGATTTGGGGACATTCCATCAAATGGTGGGAAAAGCTGTTTCTATACATCCAAGCAGAGAAAAACAATCAAAATGCCAGCAAAAAACAAAGGCAGCAAGCACACAACCTGCAGCAAGTAAGACCCCAGAGCTCAGACTTCTCTGCACACCTTTAGGATGGAATTCAGATCTGCCTCAGTGACATCTCCTGCAGCCAGGTGGCTGAAGACCCAAGTTACAAACTTTAATGAAACACCTCAGTCTATGACAGACATACAAACTACCACACAGCTGATGGTTCCTTCTAGGATGTCCCCTGAATACAATACTAAAGAGCAGCCGTTAGGATCATTTCCTCCTATAACCAGAGACTTCAATACCACACCATATATAATATTCCTCACATATTGAGTCCTCTCTTTCCCAATGAAACTCATCAAGAAAACAGTAAGGAATGAGAAAAGATGCCAAAACAATTGGGGTTAGTCTCCTATCACTCAAGCATTTCCTTACCCTTTTAGGAAAAGAAGGGATTTTACCAAGCAAGTCAGTTGAGAAAACAGTTGAAGGAGCCAGATACACCTAAGATCAGTTGTGCTACCAGGGGTCTGTTCTCTGAACAGTCAGGAATTCTCTCTCATATTGTTTTTTTTTTTTTTTCACCTTGTACAACTGGTTTTATGTAGATACTGGGGAATTGAACCTGGGCACTTGGGCTTTGCAAGCAAATTCCTTTAACCACGGAATAATCTCTAGCCTGACACGCAGAGATGTCTATTTCATTGCCTGTGTACACACAACCAAGAAGGTCATGAGAGGACTCACTGTCTACAGCCCGAAAGGCATCTTTGTCAAAATCCAATCAGTTGAACTTGCTAGCCTCCAGACTTCTGGTGAAAAGCTGTCCTTGGTTTCAGTTACCCAGGCGAGGGTACTTTGTGGACCATTCAAGCAGACTGACTTTATTCTTTTATGCTGACTTCAGAATCCAATCCTGGAGTGACATGTGGCCTGGGTGCCTGCCATGGGGGTGGGGACTCTTCCCAGCTCTCCCTCCACCTGAAGGGAGACTCGAGATGACCCATGTGTGTCCTCTCCAGGCTTCTCTCCTTATGGCTGACTTCTCTCAGGTCCCTTCTCTCAGCAGATCCTCACTGAGGCCTGAGTCAGCAGTCCTACTCCATTGCCATGTGGGGGAAGAGTCTCTCTCATATTGTTTTTAAAAGGTTTCCAAGCATTCTGTATCTCCAGTGTCCAGTGAGAACTATAGTGAATGCTAGTGATTCCTTATCCTCTAGCACTATTCACCAAACTACATGGCACTCAGTGACTTGCTCTACCTGCAATGTGGACTTCATCTAGTAATGCTTTTTCTTGTCCATGGGTAGTTACAGGATGACAGGAATTTAAGGTACATCTAAGTCATCTTCCTGACACAGTGTTACCTACAACCCCATAAGCCATTTTGCCAACTAAAAAGATCCTTATTTTCATTTCATTTCTTTTACCTTTAGCCATTTTCTAATGGACGTTTTAGAGTAAACAGAATTGAGAGAGAGATCAAAAGAACCCACTACAGGCCTAGGATGTAGCTCAGTAATAGAGCACCCTGTTTAATTAGTGTGTATGAGGGCCTAGGTTTGATCCTAGCACCTCTGGGCCCCCAAATATCATATAAGATTCAAGTGTCACTAAGCACCAGGCTGCACTCAAACTCATGACCTCCCCTGCTTTAGCCCCTCAAGTGTTGGTATTGCATGTGTGCACAACCATACCTGGAAAAAAACAAGATTCTATTTTTTGTTTGTTTTTCAAGGTAGAGTCTCATTCTAGACCAGGCTGACCTGGAATTCACTATATAGTCTCTGCTTGGCCTTGAAAACACAGTGATCCTCTTACCTCGACCTCCTGAGTAAGGGGTTAAAGCCATGGGCCACTCACTACAACCAGCAGAAACAAGATTCTTGATGCAATAAAATAAATAAGTGGGAAATAACCTTACTGTTTTTTGATGGTATCAAAACAAAGTAAGATATGCATAGTCATAGATCAATTGTTGGCAAAATAGAGTAAAATGGTATGTCTACAATTTCTTTAGAATAAATTTCTTCATGCAGAACTACTCTCAAAAAAAAAAAAACACTGGAGTGACAAGTATTAAATCTAAACTGAAAATTGAATTCCTGAGCAAGCAACCTTCAAAGAGTTTAATATCTCTCTTTAACATGAGATGACAGAAACTCCAATGCCAACAATACATAATAATGTGTCTCATAGCATCAACCATTATGCCCTCCTAGTTAGGGCTCCTAACTATGCAAAGCAATAGCAGCTAACATGCAAGCATAAATCCTAAAAAAGAAATCCTCACTAATAATCTATAGGGAAAAAACACTTTAATCAGAAAAGAACACAGAATTCAAAAACAAATACTATGCTATATTTTGCCCAAATATATAAAGCTTTCCTTAAAGCACAAATTTCTACCCATAAATATAACTTAGATTTTATACAGATATAGCACACAAAAAACTTCACAGAATAAATATAAAGTTATAAGCCAATTATTCAAGTAACAAATCATGGATAATATTTCTAATCAATTTTTAATTCAAAATATCAAAATACTGTTTTTTTAATGGCAGGGGCCATAGCATTTCAATATAATAAGATAAATGGCAAAAGCAAAACAAGTTTAATAAATGAAAGAAGTTGAAACACTTTATCTAGATATCAGCCTTACCAATACATCAATTATAATGATCAGATTATAAAAATGACATAAAAATTCCAATAACTATCCAAAACAGATTAAAAGGAACACAATAAGAAATGAAATAAAAGCCAAATGTTTACAAGAATTATACCTGTTTCAGTTCAGAATTTTCTGTTTTTTCTTTCTCTGCTTTTTCAGTATTCAGGATCTGTTGCTGAAGTTTTAACCTAAAATGCATAACCAAACAAAAAGTTCATTTATTTCAGCAACAATCATTCTACTGGAAGTCTGACACCAGGCATAGAAGACACAGGTGTAACTTGTGATGGACAAAGGGTAACTATTTAGACACAAGGCAGTACACTGTGTTCACATAAATTTCCACCAAGTATTTCTTTTGCAGCAGGAAACTGTGATCATGGGGAGGATGTCAATTCTGTTCAGGGGTACTAGAGTATACTACATGGAGACAAAATCTGATAGCAAAGATTCTAATAAGCTTAGGGAACAGCAGGAGCAACTCTTCTTCAGAGGAAAAGTACAGAATGTGCCAAGGCAACAGAAGGAAGTTCAGGTTAGGAGAAGTCACTTCCCACCTATACAACTTACAAACTACAATTTATCCAATGTTTTAAAATTGCTACTGTGCTTTCACTTTATAAGGCCTCAAAGTTAAAAGAAAATTAATCAACACAGAGCACAATACTATATTCTATAGAATATCTTATGAGTTTCTCACAACTGAGCTAAATGAATATTTGATATAATTGACATTCTCTCCAAAAGGAATGACTCATGTTCAGCCTCTGTTTTAAAATAGACAGCCTCTCTAGTGACCACATGACTCTTGTAGAGAAGACTTCATGCTAAAGAAGTTTAGCAGGACGGTGCCCAAAAACTTTTTTTTTAAAAAAAAGTTTTTTAAACTCTTACTTTAAGGAGAAACCAGCTGACACATTTTATTTGTAGTTTAGCAATCTTACCTGCCCAGTCAGAAGGTACTTACTGGGCTCACAACACTCTCAGGTTCTGAGGGTTATGCTTTAAATACAATAAGATTTCAATAAACATTTGTCCACAGACTGAATGAACCAACCTAAATCCTGAACTTGACATTAACTGTGCAAGACGAACACAAACCAGAACACTGAAGGAATCTGAAATATCTTCTCAGATGTTCCCATAAAAACCAGAAAAATGGCTCTAATGACCAAGAGACAGCCCTGCTTCTGCTCGTTTTCAGTACCAACCTAGTTCATAATTATAGCCATTAGTACTCAACTTTTCATGCATTTCTTCTATTAAATGTTTACAGATGTTTTAAATCAGGTGCTTTTTAGTTATTAACTTAAAAAAGTAATCTTTCTACAAAATCATGATAGAATCCTGAGAATTCAGAACATTGTGGTAGTTTAGAGCCAGAATAAGAAAACTTAGGCTCAAAGTACATCCTTGCTCAGGTCAAGAATGTGGATATACTTGGTCAATCAACAAATAATAAGACCCCTGGGTTGGGGCATTAGCACAGCAGTTAAAGGTGCTTGTGTGCAAAGCCTGACAGTCTAGATTTGGTTTACCCATATAAACCCAGATGCAAGGTGTAGCATGCATCTGGAGTTCATTTGCAATGGCAAGAGGCATGTCTATCCCTCCCCTGAATCTCTTTGAAAATAAATAAAAACATTTCAGCAGTTAAAGAAATAAGACCCCTTAAGCCAAGGCTGGAATAGTTTCTAAACAAGTTACATAAGTACTAACAGAAACAACAAATGCCCCAAATTCAAAAGTTGAAGTCAAAGAAACCAATGGAAAAAGAGTATTTTAATATCAGTGAGACACTAAAGGACTAAAAATACCATTATGCTAGATTATAGAAAATGCTATACAGCACATATCCCTCTCCAGTTCACTTTGTTGACGCAATATTCGTTAGAATAGAAAACCAATCTAAGATTTTTTTTTTAGGGGACTAGAAAGGCTATAATAAAATTTGAACTGGACCCTGAAGGCAAAATAAGACTCAGAGACAAAGAAACTAAATATATCCTGCTAGTAGAGTATAAATCATGAAGCAAGAACATAAATAGAATATTCCTCATTTTTAAAAAAAGGGGGTTTAGAACATTTTCACTGATAAAAGAAAGAAAGGTGAGAACAAACTAGGATGAAGATATATGGGGTGGTTTTCATTCAGGTGTCTCCCATAAAATTATGTGTTCAAAATGTTTGATTCCCAGCTGATGGTAATTTTGGAAATGGAGCCTTATGGGGGTGTGTTGTTGGGGGTGATCTTATGGCGGTTAAAGCTAGTTTCTCCTTGCCAGTCTTTGGCACACTCTCCTGTTGCTGTTGTCCATTTATGATGGCCAGGAGATGATGTTCACCATATCTGCTCAAACCATCGTTTTCTCCTGCCAGCATGGAGCTTACCCTCACGTCTAAAAGCCAAAATAAACCCGTTCCTCAACAAGCTGTTTTGACGGGGTGCTTTCTATCAGCAATATGAAGCTAACTGCAACAGTCAAATTGGTTCCTAGAAGTGTGTTTTGTTGCTACTAGAAACCTGATTCTGTGGCTTTGGACTATAGGAACTTATTTGCTGAGGAATGTGGGTGGAACTGAAACCTTGGCCTAAGAGACACTTGCAGTGCTCTTTTCAGTGTCACAGACTATTCTTGTCAGAGTTGAAAGACCTGAATTTAGTAAGAATTATGAACGGTGAGGTTTGGTTTACAAGAGTGAGAAAGAACTTTGTCAGGCTTGTGGCAGAAGCAGTTTGTGTGAGAGGCTCGCTGCTTCTGCCTGCCTGTGTCCTGAAAACTTGCATAGGGTTGCTTTGTAGAGAAATGGACTGATGTGAGCAGACAGATATGGCACAGAAAGAAATGAAATTGTTGGGTAGAAACTGCTGCCCATTAAGTTGCAATTGTTTAAGAGATCACAAATGAGATTGGGTGAGGTGATCTACATTAGAACAGCAGGAAGAATGAAGACTCTTTTGAAAGCTAAGGAGCCTCTGCTGGAGAGATGGTTCAGTGATTAAGAGGATTCCCAGGACCCACGCAAAGCCAGATGCACAAAGTGGAGCATGCATCTCGAGTTCATTTGCAGTGGCTCAAAACCCTGATGTGCCCATTCTCCCTTGATCTCTCTCTCTCTCTCTCTTTGGAAAAAGAAGGCAGGAAGGGTGGAGGGAGGGAGGCCTGAATGCTGAAGGAGTTTTCTTGCTCTGCAAAGTCAGTTTTATTCCCCCCTGGATTAACAAATTGGTAGCCCACTTGGTTCTATGGAGTATAACAAATGCAGGAAAGATGAGTTTCATTGAATTTGCAACAAGGTGTTCTTTTTTGGAAATGGCCATAGGCAGACTTGTTGGATTACCTGAAGGAGCCATGAGGATGAATCATGCGTTACACTGGAGACCCAATGGAGATGCCAGAACTATGGGATGGTTGCTGAGGAGAGCTGCCAGCATTGGATGGAGTATACCTGGGGCTATAAGCAGCCAAGCTGGAGGGGTGGAATTGGAAACCCAGACACCCATCACTGGTTAAAATTAATAGACTTGGTGGCTTGTCACTGGTTCAAGTTTTCAGACTTGGAATTAGAGTTAGATGTTTGCCCTGTTTAAGTCTTGTATTGGTTCAATCTCTCTTTGCTTTGCCCAATGTCATCTTTTGCAATGTGTATATTTATTCTGTGCCATTAAGGGTTTTTTTTTTTTTGTTTATTTTGGTATTATGGCTCAGTTAAAAGACCATGGACTATGGGGATGTTTAAACATCATAGGGATTGATAAAAACTATGGTAACTTTTAAAGTTTGACTGAATGCACTGAATTTTACAACATGGGTATCAGTTTATAGGGGGCCAGGGGCAGAATGTGGTGGTTTGATTCAGGTGTTCCCCATAAACTTGGTATGTATTTTATGTATATATTGATATTGAAATTTATATGAAAAAACAAAGGACCTAGACGAGCCTAAAGAATTGTGGCAAAGAAAGAACAACACAGAAGACCTACTGTCTGAATCAAGCTTACTACAAAGCTACAATAATCAAGAGAATATGACTAATATTAGTGGAAGAGTAAGGCACACAGAGCAATGGGTCAGAACAGAACCCAGAACAGATCCATACTCTATGTCTATGAAATTTCAACAAATATATCAAGATAATTTGAGGAAAAAGAAGCTGGCTTTATGCTGTTCCAAAAGGAGGCATGAAAGTAGAAGGACGAGTTGGAAATAGGAAAGGAATCAGCAGAAATAGGAGGGGATGAGAGAGAACCAGAGGATGAACATGATCAAAACACACGCACACACAGTTGAAACTCAAACAATATATACATGGGTGCTGCAATAACTGATCATAAACATGAAAAAAAAATATGTATTATTACTTTATATCATGAGAAATTGAAATTAAATTTTAGAAGAAAATATGAGATATCTTTATAACATACGGTTAGACAAATACAAAAAAGATAAGAAATATAAGCTACTCACAAATTCTCCAACAAAGGACATATCCAGAACATAAAAAAGCAGTAACAAATCAGTAAAAAGATAATTTTCTAATGTAAAATAAAAACAGCAACCCCCCCCAAAATAGAGTAACCTAGAAGCCCATGAGAAGATGCTCAGCATCACCACTCAAACGAAAAACAAATTAGTAACAGCAGCACATCAATACACAACCTCTCAGATGACTAAGCTGAAAAGACTGTCAAGAACAAATGAAAGTAGTAAGTAAGGTGCATCCACATAACTTTATATAGTGCTACCAAGTGTAGAAAATGGTCAACAATTTGAGGAACAACAGTATTATATATTATAAAGCTACACATATACAACAAACCATATTATTCATAGAATGGAATGCTAACAAACAACAAAAGAAGGAATGAATTATTGATACATACATCAGTGGTAGAGTTATGGAAACTTTTGGAGTGCTAAAACTATTCTATATTTTTATTATAGTGGGGAGTTATGTAATTGTACATAATTACTAAAATTTATCATTTTATATAAGCATATATAAAAATGCTTTAGTGGAAAAAATAGCAATAGCAGAAATTAATAATATAAAAAATCAGAAACTAGTTGATCTAAATAATAAGTGAAAATCCTAATTAAAAATATACTAAACAATGAGCTTCTAGGATAATTAAAATGGTTATTTGCTGTGTATATAGTATAATTAAAAAACTATATATGTAAGTTTCACCAATCAAAAGCATACACTGCATTAAAGGACAAGAAAGAAGGAAGAGCCAGGGGTTGGGGTACAGGTCTGTTTTCAGCACTCCAGAGCTGAGATGGGAGAATTATGAATTTAGGCCCATTAGCTATGTGGCAACACCCTGTCTCAAAAACAAGTCAATAAGGAGATAGGGAAGAAAACGAAAGAAATATCTTAAAAATAAATAGTGAGATGAAGTAAAATAAATTCAAAAGCAAACTTTTACAGAGATCTGAACAACCTGAAATTATTCACAAAAAGAATGAAATTTCTTACAAAAACAGATTATCAAAATTAATCACACAGACATGAGTTTAAACAAGCTGATTTCTCTAGAAGCAAAACACAAGATTAACAGAAAACCACCAAGGGATACTAATTTATTCCAGAGTATTGAACATCAAGTAAACATAATCCTTTTTATAAGGTAACACTGATGTCTAAGGCTGGTGGGAGTGAAGGAAGAAGTGAGAGACAGACAGAGGATGAACATGACCAAAAGATATATGTTTGAAAGTGTCCTCCTTGGTAATATACTGGATGTAACTGCCAGTGCAATGAGATGAATTCATCAGAAACATAAGAATTGGTAAAGAAGAAAAATTATCTCCACTTATATGGAACGCTTCAAGAACTTGTGTGTATCCTTGCGCAGGGGATATGCCAATCTTTACTGTATCATTCCAATTTAATGTATGTGCTGCCGAAGTAAGCACTATCTCCACTTATAGATGAAAACTCCTAGTTAACTTACATATTTCAGGAAGTTGTCATGATATAAAATAAAGATATGTATCGTTTTCTTTTTTAAAATATTTTATTTATTCATTTCCAAGCACAGAGAGAGAGAGAGAGCGAGCGCGTCAGGGCCACCACCTTGTGGGTCTGGCATATGTGGGTCCTGGGGAATTGAACCTGGGTCCTTAGGCACTGGAGGCAAGTGCCTTAACCACTGAGCCATCTCTCCAGCCCAGATATGTATAGTTTTCTTGTAGTTTTACTTCATAAAGGTGATTACAGTACTATTTGGAATCTACATAATCATAATTATTATCTTTATTGTGAATTGTAGCTTTTAACTTAAATGTAAAGGGCTTTTCTTTTTGCTCATGTTTCTCCTTTTCTGAAAAGGCAGAAGAAAACTTGAAGTAGAAATTACAAGATCTGCAAAACAAAGATAAACATACTGAGTAAAAAATAAGCAGAACTAAAGAAATTTAAAGACATGATTAAGAAGTCTAGCATGCACTTAGCGAGAGTCCCAGAAGAGAGAGAGGGAAAGAAAGAGGGAATAGTTGAAGAAATAATGACTGAAAATTCATAAGTTGGTAAAAGATATGAACATAAATATACAAGATGTTTAATGGACTATACAGAGAGACAAACTCAAAGACGTCCACTGGGACACATAAT
>PVHP010051669.1:0-11375 GCA_004024765.1 Zapus hudsonius | reverse complement strand
CTTTGGGTCTTTCTGTAGTGAGTTATTAAGTGGAAAGTGACTAGGAGCTATGAAACCGCTAAACTTCACACTGATCTACAAAGCCAACATTTACATACCAAGCTGTGAATAAATGTAGTTTTACTCCTAAACAGTCTAGTGATTTTTCCATTTCTCCTCATTTCACAAAATTGTACTTCATTCATCCAGATTACTATTTCCAGAACTCTATCATAAAATCCTTTGGCTATTTTCTTTGCAACAAATGGACCACAAATCCTTTTTTTGTGTGTGATTTTTTTTTCAATTCACTTTAGGATTAGCAAAGGTAGAACCAGTGATATTTAGCCACCATTCCCAAAATCATATGTTAGTTTGGAAACTGAAATCAGGCAGCCTCTGAAAACAGCTGCTCCAGCCACCAGAAATCCAAGTCTGTATTGATCAACTATATTTCAAATGTGATGGGTGCCCAGAAAAAGGTCTATTCCATGAAAGACATCAGTTATGTATCAATGATACTTTCGTATGTCATCTGCTGTGCCTCTGAATCTTTAGTTTCTTTCTGGGTGGCACCTGTTAAGAGGATGTGCCAAATTATAAATATTTGAGCAGACAGTAATGTCTTCCTTCGCCAAAACTCAAGTTGTATTGCAGCCCATGGCAAGGAAATCAGAGATTGGAAGCCATTTGAGAAATGAAATCTGCTCTCATGGGGAGACTGTTCAAAAGCAGAACAGTGCACTGTCAGCGAGCTCTTCCATAAGGGCCAACTTCAGGGGAGGACTGAGGGGATGGGCTTGTAATTCCAACAAAACTAAGCAAAAGTTATGCAGGGGGAAATTTTATCCCATCCTTATACCAAGATAGATTTATTTTTTATTTTTCCAAGATAGATTTTATTCTGCTTTTATCTCTATTTTTTCACAACAAGCATAATATCTATTTTATGGGTTTTCTCTTCATTTTTAGGTGAAAGTGAAAAACATTTGGAAAATGTTTTTTCTAATATAGTCATTCATCCCTTAATATTAGAAATACATTCTGAGCAATGCATTTCTTTTGTTTTTCTTTTCAAAGTATAGCTACATGAGCCTAATCTGAATAGTCTAACTGTACATATGAAGGTTTAATCATACAACAAATGGTTCCTAGGCTGTTAGTCTATGCAGAATGTTATTGTATTAAATAATATAGGTAACTTTAATGCAATAGCATGGGTATATCAAAATAAAAATGGTTCAGTGAAAGAGTTCTATGAAAGAAGTTAAAAACAATGGCACATCTAAAGGGGAGTTGTTTGGAGTGAGTCAGTGAGTGAGCGCACCAGGAATGTAAAAGCCTGGATATTGCACTTTAGCAAAATCACTCATATTGTACATTTAGGTTTCATTAAACACATTTTCAAAATTCCTTTATAATTATAAAGTAACCTTAGCTTGCTGTGTTTTCATTTACTTTAGAAACTTCATAGATTTTCTGCTGTGAGCATATTACTTTTAATATTTTTATTCATTCATTTGCAGGGAGAAAGAGAAATGCAGAGAGAAAGAGACAGTAGGGGCATGCCAGGGACTCCTGGCTCTACAAACTCTGGATGCATGTGCCACTCCGTGCATTTGGCTTTACATGGGTACTAGAGAATTAAACCTGGCCCTTTAGGCTTTGTAAGCACACGCTTCTGCTCTGAGCCATCTCTCCAGTCTTTTATATTTGTTTTTAACTTTTTGACTCATAATAACACTTAGCTTAAATTATGGTACAGTAGTACAGAAACCTTTTTTCTATATATTATTATTCAATACTGTTTTATTTTAAAACATTTGTTCATTATTATTGTCATTTACTGCATTTTTAATTAAAATAATGAGACATATACATGTGCTTGAGCCTAGAGGAATACTAGGTCAGGGCCACAAACATATAACAATTTTCCACTTTTACATTGTCCCTACTGGCAGGTCTCCAGCTTCAATTACATGTCACATATGAGGACAATGATGTCTTCTGGTATACATCCAGGAAAACCAGGTTACCTGTAGGTTTCATTTAGAGGCAGTTTGCTTTTGCAAAAATATGACCATAATGGTTTGCTTCACTTGTTTTTTTTCCAATTTAATTTAATTTGAATACATATATCTATATATATATGAGACATATGCAGTATTTGTCTTTCTGAGACTTAAAAGAAAATAGTTGTGATTTCAAGATTTCTTTGTCTGTGAAAAGGTCATCTACCCTGAACATTACTCTGTTAATGAAATTCGTTACTCTGAAGTCCAAGTCATCAGCCTCTTTAGGGAGCATTTTGAGGTTTGCCACAGCTTTTGGTAAATTCTTTATTGCGAACATCTTTGGAGGATCATCCAATCTTTATGCTGAGTCCTGATCCTGGTCCTATAACTCCACATGTGCCAGGTCCTCAGAAGCCACCCTGGCACCCACCAGCAGGCTGACATCATTTGCTACTTTAGCCCCAGTCTTATTGAGAAACACCTAAGCCCAAACATGCACACTATCATAGATCGATACTGGGTCAAGATTATCAATATTTTGGCAAATTCTCTGAAGTTGGTCCTGAGTATTTTGAGAGTCTTCTTCCATTTGGCAGTTATGTATTCCCTGGTGGTATCATGCCGAGTTTAGGAAAAGTTTTTATGCATAATAGATTAATTGGTGCTCAGTTGCATGAATGTCTCTTCCACATCTTGCTCAGCAGCCCAGGCAAAGTTATACCTAAGTAGGTAGAATTCAAAAGTTGCTGCTATAATTTCTATCCAGTGGTCAAGTTAATGAGGTGGCATTTAAAGGGAGAAATACCACTTTGATATAGGGATGAAAAACAAGAAAAAGATGCGTGGAAACATTATTGATACTAACTAAAATCTTGAAAAGTGTGTGTGTCATTCTTCAAACTACCACAGAATGTCGGGAGGATATTTTGGAAGCAATGCCAGGTCATCCATGTGTTTACTGCCTCCACAGAACCCTGAAAGTGTAGTATCACAGAAGATTTCAAGCTGTAGGCTGCAAGACTGTCATCAAGCAAGACTTCCCCTGCTTTGAAAATCCTTGAAGCTGATGCAGAAGAGAGCTCTGTGTGGTTAGAGCTTCCACAGAAGCAGCCCCGAAGTCTCAATTCTTAACCATGTTAACAAAGAATTGAGAATGCATCCACAAACAAAATTATAAAATTTAGTTTAGGGAGAGTTAAGATAGAAGGAAAGCAAAGCAGGAATTGCCCAATCCCAAGGGGATTCTCTGGAAAGCCCATCCAGGGAAGCTGAGCCTGGGAAAAGTTGAGAGAAACATGAAGCTGAAGCCCCAGTTGATTCTTACAACCATCTTGGATGAGACTGAATTAGCCCCAGGTTCTACCTCTGCCAAGCAGGCAAGGGGCCATCCATATTCCCCTTAGCCAGGTCCTAGCTAACTGTTGACCTACCAGGAAAAAGCTACCTTGTGCTGAATCTGTATCAAAATTGGTACTGAATTGGTTCCTTCTGGTGGACATTGGCTCCTTACAGAAAAACACTTCTCAATCAGGGAGATTTGTACTGTATTAAAGATTTTCTCTGGAAAATACTTTTTCCTCCCCACTAGTTTACTTGGAGTTTCTAATGCATCGTCAGCTGTGTTCACCTCAGCACTCACAGGCTCTCACTCACTTGCATGTTATGTTATGAATAAAGATTCATAAATTGTTTAAACCTCTCAGAACCAGCAATGAATTCAATGTCATTCTCTGAGACGGTCATTTCTTTCTACATCAGGCATATATATTTTGGCCTTGCAACTGTGCTGAAGGAAACCTGTTTCTGTCTGTTGTGTTCAGCTGAGGTTAGCAGCAGGTTTTCAGTAGCATCTTTTTTTCCAGTTTTGCTTAGTCTTATTAACTTCATTGCAGCAGAAACTTTACCAACTTTTGTCACTTTTTCTCCTTCTTCATGATCACAGCGCCAGTAGACTGGAATGGGTCCCAACACCGATGTCCTATAATCCTTAATCACTTCTAATTTTATCTCTGGGAAAATTACATGAATGACCTCTAACAACATGAGAAGCAGAGGGTTTAAAAATGCCCTGGTGAATAAAATAACTGAAGTTTAAAGAGGCATGAAAGAAAATGACGCTACTAGATTCTACAGCAAGCACAAGATGGATACTGCTATCTTTGTAACATGGCATACTGTCTTCTTCCTTTAATAGCTAGAAAAACAAGAACTCTAAAATATTGATACAAATATGTTTTGTAAGTACAAAACTAGTAGCACAATCACTGATTATTATAGAATATAATGGATTGTGTAAATTGCATGTGCTATAGTTTAATATAGCCTCATCGTAGGTCTGTTTGCACTAGTCTAACTTCAATACATGAGAAATGGGTAACTATGCTATCATTGTTACCGTCTTAGGTGACAGAAATTTTCAGCTCCATGATATAATCTTTAAGGTCACTGCCATATAGGTGGTTGGTCAGTCATTGACTAAAATGTTTTACAGAACTGTAAATAGAGTTAGATATAACATAGTTTGTTGCTGTTGAAAGAGCTTTCTGACAAATTAGTGAAGTTAATAGCCCTTACCAGTAAATCCAAAAGAATTATAGATTATTGGGCTTTGAAAAGACTTTTAAATCATTCTTCCCATTGAGGTTGGAATTCTTCCCGGATGGCATCAATTATAGGAATGTAGGATGGTGAGGAGACCAACAGGGCACTATTAAGGCTCTGCAGCCATCCCTTGTCACATTAATCACAGTGACACCATTAATGTCTATTTTATATTTTGTTTTTAAAATGTTAATTTGTAGAAATATTTTTAAAGAGGCCTTTTGCTTAAATGTGATGTTTCTATCATTGAGTTAGAAAGTGTAGAACATGCTATCAATATTAATACTATTGACTTCAAGATTTTGAATTTAGTATACCCTCCTTTCTGATTGTAGCTAGCAACTCTCACTTTTGCATCCTGGGATTATATTTTTGATTTTGCACACTTCCCAAAGAAGAAAGAGGCTCATCTCTCTATGCCATCTTCCAATTGTTACATGTAGTTTGGACCAACTCCAGGGTCACATCCATTAATATTTGAACTGGATTCTGAGCTATACAAAATGTGGCCAAGCTTCATGCTTAAGTCATTCCCCTCACCCCTATCCCTTACCCCTCATTCTTAACCTCTCACTTCTTTCTACTGGTCTGTGTAGAGTTTATGGTTGGTTAGCCTGGTTAAGGACTGCATATGAGGGAGAATATGCGGTGTTTGGCTCTCTGTTCTTTTGAGAGATCCCTTAGTAGGATCTGCTCCAAGTCAGACCATTTTTCTCTAAATTTCGATATGTCATGTTTCCTTTCAGCTGAATAGAATTCCACCGTGTAAATATACCAGAGATTTGTTATCCATTCCTCCATGGAATGGCATTTTGACTGATTCCAATTCTTGGCTACTATGAATTGAGCTGCTGTAAACATAGTTGCACAAATGTCTCTATCCTGAAATGTGACATCTTGCCGGTAGATGCCTAGTAGGGGGATAGCTGGGTCCATTGGTAGCTCTATGTCCATTCTGTTGAGGAGTCTTCACAGTGCTTTCCATAGTGGTTGAACAAGCTTGCAATCCCACCAGCAGTGAATGAGGGTTCCTTTTCCCCCGCATCCTCACCAGCAATTATAGTTGTTGGTTTTCTCTATGATTGCCATTCTGACTGGAGTAAGGTAGAATCTCACTGTGGTTTTTATTTGCATTTCCCTGATGCTTAAGGATGCTGAGCACTTTCTCATGTGAGTAAAGGCCAAATGTGTTGCTTCCTCTATGAATTCTCTGTTGAGATCGGTGCTCCATTTTGTGATGGGGCAGTTTGAGCTGTTGCCAGTCTGAAGGCAACTTAAAGCTTGAATTGTGAGTGCAGGAGTAATAATACTATTGCTGAGTTTTTCTTTTTCAAAGGAAGAACTTCTTGATGGTTTTGGTTTACATGGTGGAGCAAGCTTGTGTCTTAGTGTATTTCATGTATTTCATGTACTCATCAACTATTTGAAATTTCCAGGAAATTTGAAATTTCCAAATGATTGATAGCCCCAGTGGGTGGAAAAAGGATTGTGCCAAAGGGAAATGAAAGTTTTCTGCCCAGAAAGAAGAAAGCTATGCAGAATAGGCCTGCCACCCAAATTAATAAAATATGTAACCACTAAATTAATATGTTCAAATACTCTGAGGGTATGGTATCATTTCTATATACATATGAGAGAACCTAGAGTCTGTTAAGTCTGTAATTCAGGTATAAATATAATGCAGACGTATATTGGGTTAGACAAGACTTATGATCTTTTCATCATAATACAGTCAAATGGAGACATTGTCACAAGAAATTTGATAGGGTGCAGTAGAGAGAATAAAGAGTGCTAGAGAAAACTTCTGAGTTAAGCTAAAGTTGTTAAGTGTTGGTAAATTGACAAGATAAACACTGTGGCTGGAGAGGAAACCCCTCCAAACATGGAGATTAGCACATGCGATCATAGAAGCCTCTTATTTTACTGTGGTGAAACCAAACACTTCACAAAGCAGAGTGAAATAGGCAAGAGAGACTTTATCATATTGATATATTATATTTTATTAAATATTATATATATATGTATATAATACCTATACATCTAATTGTATTATTTCTTAAAATTGTGTAAAAATCCATGATGCCAATGTATGTTAGTAAATGAATCTCCTAGACTTAAAAATGTTTCAAATTTATTATTTTAGTATACTGCTTTAGTAAATAAATTTCAGCATGACCATTTTCCTTTATTAATTAATTTCTTATATGACTTCCAAGAAATAGGATTTCTGAATCAAAAACAATATTTGGAGAAAATATGTTTTCTAAATTTATCAAGGTCATTTATTTAAAGGTTTACCCTCAAACAGCATATACAATCCACTATTACAAAGGATCTGGAGGCATTTAGATGACATTTACAAAATATTTATTTTTAATAACTTTATGAATTTATTTAATCATAGAGCTTTGATTCACTACTTTTAAATAAATGATAATATCTTGTACTAGCTACTTTTCTTGTTCCTTGACAAAATACCTGACAAAAGCAACATAAAGAACAAAAGGGTTTATTTTGGCTCACATTTTAAGAGTACAGTCCATCAAGGTAGGGAAATGACCTACACAGGAAGGAAAGGCAGCTGGTCCCATGGCATCTCTCATCAGGAGGCAGCGAGAGGTAAATGCTTCTGCTCAACTCACTTTCCCTTTCTCTTCACTCTGAAGACCCAGCCCATGGAATGATGCTACCTGTATTCAGGGGGAATCTTCTGCTCGAATACAAACCTTTCTGGACTAAATCCAATCAAGTTGACAGTGAAGATGAGCCATAAAAGTATCTCGCTGCAGTTGGACTTGAATGGCTTTTTGCAATAAATTCATTTGTTCAAACCGCACAACCAGTGTTTCAGTGTGTTTCATTGATTCCATATGCTTGAAAATGTGCTGTTTTTCTGAACTTCAATTTCCAGAACAACAACAGAACGGAATGAACTGTACTCTTGGACAAGCTGCACATTTTAGCCATCTGAAAAACAGTTACTCACACAATGAAAGGACATCTGTCCATTTTTTTTTTCTTTGGTACAGACTCTAGAACTCTGAAAAGGGTAAGATACCTATAATAAGTTTCCATTTCTGGTTGATGTGACAAGAAATGTGATATAAATGATTGTCTAATTTCTGTTAAATGGAAATAAGAAACAATAGTGGAGCTTAGCCTTGGAATGTGATAAATTTTGGCATATCTCTAATGGTGTCTTTGGATATCTGTCATGTTAATATTTTCAGTTAAAGTTTTCATCTCTATTTTAATGGAAACTAGAACAGGCTGATTTTCAGAAAAACTTGATTTTAATTGGAAAGTTATTTTTTACATTTTGATATGACCAACAGAGGGGATGTTGGGAAAACTATTCATGCTTCTTTTAGATTTGATCAATGTTGAGGAACAGATTTCTGAAGAAGGCTGTGTCTTTCCTAATGCCCAGGAAACTTTAGGAAGTCTCAAAACATAAACTGGAATTTCCTCTATGCGATATAGTTTTTAGCTCCATGTAATTTTGCTCTGAAGAGTCAATCATAGTTTATAAAATATCTCCAAGCAAAGGTTGCTCAAGAAAATAATATAATTCTCCAAACTTAAAGTTCTCTCAGTTCTCAGTTCCCCATATTGTATATGAAGTAATTGAATGGCTATTGTAAAAAAAAGCTAAATATAAGTCTTGAAGAAGTAAACAGAGACCACTGGCATGTAACACAGTCTGCGGCCATGAATAGGCTGACCATACCTCCTAATGGGGGAGAACAGCGAACCAAGAAAGAGGCACTCATGCAATGGAGGAGCCTGGGCCTGGGGGAGACAATCAACAGCTTTTAAATTATGCCAAATATTCCACTTATGGAGGGGGAGCTCTTGACTGGAACTGGGGATTCACTGTGATAGGCACCAGATCCCGTACTCTTGGACTCACAAGAAAAGATGCACTATGGGAGCAATTGACGGGGAGGCTACTAAAAATAGAAACTAGGTAATCCAGAATTGTGTATATTTGTTAACCTAGACTGATCTCACTCTCCGATGGAGATTGTGTTTGTATTTTTCAGGATGCAGTGAGAGAGCTGGGGCCCATCTAAACCTAACAACAGACAACAGGCAAATAGCTGAGATCCTGGCAAGAGAGGAGCCACCATAGTCATATCATGGAGGATCCATGTAGAACCCCACAGAGAATGATGAGATGAACAAGGGACCCACAGCCACAGCCATTCAGTCAACACAGGATAAGCCAGTGAGACAGAAACCAACGATTTTCAACACAAAGACCCCTAAACTCACAAACTTAAAGCAGCCTTAATACTCATCCACCACGACTCAGGGAACTATGCGGAAGAGGGGGCGGAAAGATTGTGAGAGCGTGGTGGAGGAGATTATCCAGAGGCATGGCCAGGAGAACCTGGCTGAATACTAGGCTATCCATGGTCCCCTGTCACAAGGACTGATCCAGACGACCCATGGAGGAGGTTATCCAGCGGATTGGGAAGGGGAGGGCAGCAGGGAATTGGGGATAACAACTCATTGTTATCCCACTAAATAATGTAACTCATTAAGGACAATAAATATATATTTTTAAAAAACAAATAAAGAAAAAAAGAATTTTTGAAAATTGTTGTCATATATGTAAATTATTATAACATTATACTACATAGTTTACTCAAAAAGTTGAAATGAAGAAATATCATGTGGCCAGGCATGGTAGCATATGCTTTTAATTCCAGGACTCAAGAGACAGAGATATGAGGATCATGGTAAGTTTGAGGCTAGCCTGGGGCTACAGAGTGAGTTCCACATCAGTCTGGGCTATAGTGAGACCCAACCTTAGAAACAAAGAATCAAGAAAACAAGCAAGAAAGGCCATGTGGTCTTGTAATTCTACTACTGAGTTTACATTCTGTTGTGGTCAGCTTCCTCGTTGCTGCGCAGAGAGAACCCAAGCAAAAGCGGCTTGTAGAGGAATGGGTTTATTTGGCTTCGGACTCGAGGGGAGACTCCATCCTGGCAGGGAACACGATGGCATGAGCATAGGGCTGGACATCACCTCCGCCACAGCACTGCAAACAGCGGCAGGAAGGTGTGCCAAACACTGGCAAGGGGAAGCTGGCTTATAACCCCCATAAGCCCACCCCCAACAACACAGCTTCATCGAGGTTGTAAAACCCAAACTGCCATCAGTTGAGGATTCATCTATCAGAATACATTCATTTGTTTGTGGGGGACACCTGGATCAAACCATGACACATTCTAACAAACGTAATAAATATTTCAAAGAGATATATGTTTCCATGTTTATCATAGCACTATTGACAATAGCAAAGGAATGGAAAGAGCCTAAGTTTCTATTAACTGAGGAATGGTAAATCCAGAGCAGAAGCCTATTTAGCCATAAGAATGAATGCTTCCGTTTGCAACACCTCAATGAAACTGCTGATGCTATGCTATAGGAAGAAATCCAGGCCCAGAAAGGTTCCACATGGTATTACTGAAAAGGGGAGTTTAAAAAATGACCTATTGAAATTGATAGTAGAATGTTGGTTACCAATTGCCAAGGACAGTAGGTCTGGCAAGGATAGGATGAGGAAAATTTGAATGTTACTATAAGAAGCAAGATAGATATGCTGGTGTTCTACTTCAGTTCACAGTGACTACAGAAAGCAGTAATGTATTATACATTTCAAATGCTAGAAGAGAGTACCTTAAGAAGTTTGATCATTAAAACATGATAAACATTTGAGGACATCAACATATTTAACCTGAAATATTTAATAATATATATGTATCAAAATATGCCACCCCATTTGTAGGCATAATTTTGGGGTTGCATTGAAGCCTAATTGGTATAGTGCTTGTTGAGCCTGCACAGAGCCCTGCACTCAGTCCATATCACTGCATAAATTGTGCTCAGTGGCATACTCCTATAGTCCCAGCACTTTGGAGGTGGAAGCGGGGGGATCATCATCAGCTACATAGAGCTTTGGAGGCTAGCCTGGGGTACATTAGTACCTGCCTGAAAAAAAGTAACATCATATTTTTATAAATGAGCCTCAAATAAATTAACTTAAAACATTATCAAATAATAATATCTCTTATAACAATGTTATGCACTGTTATTTGCAATTTTTCAATATATGCCAAAAGGAATAAGGGATCTCTTGGTTTGGAAGAATATTTACCTTATACAAAGGAGGCCCTATGTTTAATCCCCATTAAGCAGCACTACCAAACAAAAAGAGACAATAGAAGAAAAACAGCATAAATATCTCTTTGACTTTGCTATAATTTAAACCTTGTATTGTCTAAAATTGTAAATGTACATGCATAGTACATATATATCTGTGTGTGTACATGTGTGTGAGTGTGCTAGCATGTAAATTTATTGTTTACCAATATACTTCTACGTAGAAAGATTTCAGTGAAGGAAAGAAAAACAAACACTACACATATGCAAACACACATCAAAAATTTATATAAATTAAGATAGATAAAAATCTTCCTTTTATCAGTCATTTTTTCATAATAATTTTTTGTAATTTCAAAAACCTTTGGAGATGGAGTTGTTTTGCCAAACTGACAATGACGAAGAAAACAAACAGCCATAGATGGATTATCAAATTTCAAAAAGGAGAGTCCCTATATATCGATCAGAATCCATCAAATATAACCATGTTTTCTCATCTTTATGAGTTTTCCAAGTCTTTTGTGTGTACTAACTGAAGTATCAGAAAACCAGGAAGTAAGGTTTAAAATAGAGAGGCTTGTGAGTATCTGTGTCAGTGTGCTTGA
>PVHP010051668.1:0-11376 GCA_004024765.1 Zapus hudsonius | reverse complement strand
ATTGAATAGGACCCTTTGAGAGAGGGAGGGGAAAGGCCGTTTTTGTTTAAAGCAACATACCAGTGAAGGCATCCCAGGGGCAGCTCATCTGAGAGGGACACAATAAACACAGAAAACTGCTTTACTTAAACTATCAGGGATTCTCGCTTGAATCGAGGCAGTTGGAGAAAGAAAATGCATAAGTGGACCCAGGAGAATAACGAAAACCTAGAGGTGGGAAGAAGCTCTTGACGGACACTTGAGGGCCTGCGAACCAGCAGGGTCCAGAGAAAGGTGCTCAAGTGACAGATCCCCTAGAGAGGAAAGCCAGACTATAATTGTGCCCTAAAGAACAGAGTTTAGGTTACTGGGTATAATTCAAAATTCCTGTATCGAACAATAAAAAGGGGTCGAGAGACCTCGCTACAAGCATGATCGCAGTAACTCATCACTATGGCAACCTGAGCAGAAAGGATGCTGGTGGGCAGGAGCGCCACCGAGAGAGAATCAACTTGCTTGTCCGTGTGTTTCTGACTCGGAATAGGAAAGAGGGAAGGTAGCAATGGGCTAGGAAATACCAAAACAGGAATCATCCGGGTCTCCCCGGGTTTGTTGGGGGCTGGCAGAAAGCAGGCCAAGATAGGCACAAAAATGAAAAGAAAGGCCCAGCTGAGGTCTAGTGTAAGACCTGGAATGTTCCTGCCCCTCCAGGGCAGGATAGCTGGTCTTTGTGAGTGGCTTAACCTCCAGGGACTCCATGACAGAGCATCTAGGAGCACAGACTGTAGAGACTAAAGCAGGTCGTAGATCTGGAACTGACCGCCGGTCCTTATGCTCGCTTCTTTCTGCTGCATGGAATAGCATTTGCATTCCTATTCCTATTACTAAAGGAGAAGCAGAGTACTTACTAGCTAACTAGGCCAATTGACAGCTTATGCAGATCCCATTTAACTTAAATAAAAGAAAGTCATTAGAAGTGTCAAGTAATATTTTATCAACACTAATGTAAATTATGTCTGCTGGAGGCTCTAAATCTGAATTTTGAAGATATGAGTGCTGGTGTCTGCTAAAGACTCTGGTTGTTGGCGTCTGCTAGCAAACAAGCAATTATGAAGAGAGTTGAATTGACTTGACAGTTAGATTCCAAAACCAAGCCCTCGGTGCTGAGAGAAACCTTGCGAGGTCTGTAACTGCAGTTTTCGCACATATGAACAGCGGCTGAGAGGAAGCAAATGGGGAAGACAAGGGAGGGCAAGTCAGGAGACCTACTGTGTGGCGGTTCCCTGATGGTGGCACACAGCATGGAGTTCTGTGCCTGCTTTGCCTGTGGCTGGCACCAGGGTGCAGGATGAGACCTGGGTGGGCAACGCCATGAAGGAATGAGTTAGGTCATCGAAGGTTAATGTCTTTCTGTCTTGGAGTAGCTCCTCACCGTCCCGGGACTCTCACTGAGAGCCTTCAGTCTCCTGCACACACCGTCTTGTCCCTCCGGCCTCCCTGCTTCCAGGCAGCAGGTGCTAGGAGAGGCCCACCTGGGCTTCCAGAGCCAAGGATCAAAGTCAACCTCTTGCCTCTTAAACTCTCCAATCTCAGTAGAGCAATAGGTGCTTGAACAGTGGATCTGTCGGGTCTCGTAGTTCTGCGCCCTGAGGCTCTGCAGGCAGTGTGCCAGAGGGTTGGGTTTTCCTCAAGGCCTCTCTCCAGGGTTTGCAGACGGCTTCCTTCTCACTGCTCCCTCCTCTGCATGCATTCACCCCCGGACTCCCTTCTCCTAATGGCATGGATCCTCTTGGATGGTGGCTCCTTCTGCAGCCTAGTTGAACCTTGATTGGCTCTCTAAAAAGCCCCATTTCCAAACCCGGACACAGGAATGGCATAAGCACTCATGCCCAAAACAGACTAATAACATTGATCAGTACACTTACATAGGATTCTGCTAAGCCAGGTACCAGAAAGGCGGAGTTAGATATGATTCTTCAAGCTAGTGGGGAAGGGAGTCCCTCAAACAGAGCTATGGAAGTAGGAGGACCGCTGGGCTTGGTCGTGAGCTCTTAGCAGGGGATCACAGTCTAGTCTTGCCAGATGAACCAGAATAGCCAACAGCTGGGCATGGTGGCTCACACCTTTAATCCCAGCACTTGGGAGGCAGAGGTGATAGGAGGATTGCCTTGAGTGAATTCCAGGTTAGCCTGGGATAGAGCAAAACCTTACCTCAAAAAATAAAATAAAATAAGACCGAGATGAGTACTAAGATATACAGGATCCCTTGCCACAAGGACTAATACAGACAGCCCACGAAGGAGGATATACAACTGATCAGGGATGGGGAGGGGGGAATTGGGGAAGTCGGGATAACAATGCATGGTTTGCCCACTAAATAATGTAACTCATTATGGATAATAAATATTAAAAAAAAGAGACTAAAATAAAATAAAATAAAATAAAAATAACCACCACCAGGAGGCAGAGGTAGGAGGATCACTATGATCTGGAGACCACCCTGGGACTACATAGTGAATAACGCCAGGTCAGCCTGGGCTAGAGTGAGACCCTACCATGAAAAACAAAACAAGACAAAACAGAGAGTCTAGGGAAGTGAGTCAGTAGTTAAAGAAGATATTTATATATATATTTGTGTATATATGTAAATATTATAGCTCAACAACTAGCTTTGAATAATTTGGGATATGACCCATTTTTTTTACTGTCTACCATTCTCACACTAAAGCAAAGAAAAAAAACAGAGTAAATATTTTTCCAAGCAGTTATACCCTAGACCTTCATTGCTTTAATCCTTTGTAAGTAAAAACATGATTAAATTAATATCCTCAACTTTGTCAATCATTTTGTAACGGGGTGAGCTGGGGGTTAGAATTTAGATAATGCCCAGCAGCAAAGTTCTAATGCACCCCAAAATTTGAGGAGTACCTGGATTCTTGTCTACAAAGTTAAAGAATTAAAATCATAGACAACAAGATAGTAAGGTATAGTGGGAGACTTTATTATTTAAGGGAACATAGGGAGTTACAGAGTTCTCCAGCCACCAGTGTGGGGAGAAAACGTGGAGAGTTTAACAGAACTTAAGTTGTTTAGCTAAATAAGTTGAAGAAGAAAAGATAATAGAGAGCTCCCATCATAAAAAGGAAAGGTTCATGAGGGAAAAAGTCTGGAGCCTTCCCCCACCCAAGCCATTAGGCTGGGGTAGGGAAAGGCCTTACCTTTCTATGGGAGATTCAGAGGTCCCTTTGCCAGCCCGCCATGTGAGAAAGACAGCTTTCTTCTAGGGAAGTTAATTTAAGTTTTCCCCAGGTGAGTCAGAGAGACAGCTGATTGGTTCATATCTGACCAATCCGTTTTAGCCCCTAGGTTGTAGCTCTAACTAGACACCTCCCACTCAAGGGGAGGGGTTTCTCTGCACGCCTGACCTGTCACAGTTTCCTTCCTCTTCTCAAAGCATCTGTGTAATGTCTACATGAGAAATAATTGTTTTGAATGTCATATGTGCAGAAAAGTCCCAACTTCCCTAAGAGCTTTAAGAGTCTCCTTAGTCCGGGGCCTGGTTGTGTTGGACACATCCCGCCAGCTTGCTTTTTAGAACATAAACATTTCTCTGGAAGACATTTCACGCCAAAGATAATTCATCATTTAGATGTCACACATATGTGATATCTGGTAAAGCATGAAAATGCTCGGATTGTTTTCTGATGAAACTTTAAAAGACCTGAATCATCAGGTTACTGGGATGAATACTTTCAAAGTATTGTGGAACTTTCTGTCTTGATGGGGTGAGCCAGCTGGGTGAGGATACCAACTTTGATAATTCATCCCAAGGGAAGCTAGAAAGAGCTCCAAGGTCGAAAGGACTTGTTGAGGGGCCATGTGAGCTGACTTAGAGACCTGTGGTTAGGATCTCTGCACTGTGAAAACAGCGAAGATACTCCCCACTGAGAAGCATTTGCAAGACTATGGGAGCTGCGAAGACCTGTGGCCAGGAAGAAGCTGCTTATGAAGTGAGGGTCAGCTTGCTGCATGCAGGAGGACAGCCCCTTTAAGAACTTCCTCACCCCGACATTGACAATAACACAAGAAAGTACAGTGGATGGGATTCTAAGACAAACCACAGCCACCTTTCAAGTGCTAGTGAGAGTAGCAGTGGACAAAAGTGTGTACAAGGAAACCCAAAATGTAAGCTTCAGAACTAAAACAAACAATAACAACAACAAAACCTTTTGGTTGTCATTCTAATGTAAAGATTTTATAACAATTCTGTGCATTGAATCTTTGTATTTAAAAGTGAAAATATCTTTTAAATGATGAAAGTAAGACTTTGTTTTTGATATTCGACCCAGTTATATCCATTATAATCTTTATAAACAATTCAACAATTTTCATGATAACTCTCAGACAAGCAGATTCTCCACTGGGGAGATCTCTGAGTCTTTAATTCCCTTCAAGCAGGGAGCTGATTTCCAGCTCTATAACCCACATAAAGAAACCTGACTTGGTGGTGTGTGCCCTTGATGGGGGTGGGGAGGTTGAGACTGGAGGATCCTGAAGGCCTAGGGCCGGGCCAGTGAGAGATCCTGTCTCAGAAAGGGTGGATGGTGTTCCGAAAGAGTGGCACTTGAGGTTGGCACACATGCACGGGGACCTGCACATTTGCGTGTACCACACACAAATCAACATGCACATGCATACATTCTGATCTATTTGTGTCTCCCCTTCACTGTACACGGAAAGCACACCTTTTTATAGGGTAAATGAAATCTAAGGTTTTTGCCTTATTGCTCTAAATTATCCAGCATATGTACTAATTTAAAGATGTTCTAAAGATGTCGTTTTCTTCCCTTTTTGATCCTTCATACTCTCAACCTCAACACGCATGTGCGCACGCACACACACGCACACACAAGCACACATACACACACAAGCAAGCACACACACACACACACACAATACAAATCAACTCATCCAGTGACTTCCACACTCGGACACTAAGCAGATGACTCAGAAGATGATGGAAGTGTGGTAACTGATACAGAAATGTTGGGGCTCCTTTATGCCAACGTGTAACAGGAGAGCTGGGGATTAGAACTTAAAAAGTACCCAGCTAATTCCAATGCACCTTAAAAGTACCTGAATTCTTGTCTATAAAATTAAAGAATTAAAGTTATAGACCACCAGAGGATAAAGTATAGTGGGAGACTTTATTTAAAGGCAATGAGAAGTTAGAGAGAACTCCAGCCACTTGTGTGCAGAGAAGATGTCGGAGAGTGTTATAAAATTGGTGCTGCTCAGCCAAACAAGCAGAAGAAGGAACCCTATCATAGGGCTTCCATCATGAGGAGAAAGATTCATGTGAGAAAGAACCCCAGCCCCTCCCCTAAGACCTAGAGAGTCAAAGGTCCTTCTGCTAGCAAGGAATGTGAGGAAGAGAGGAGAATTTCCTGTTCCAGTGACTATTCGCTGGCCCAGGTCAGCAGAGAGACAGCTGGTTGGTTTCTCTTTGACCAATCATTTTCAGAATTTAGGTTTGAACTCTCGTTAGAGACACCGCCCCCTCAAGAGGAGGGGGTCAGGCATGGATTCTGTGGAACTTGCCTGAAAGTGCTAACTGTCACAATCCCCCTCTGAAGAAATAGCCCTAACTGCTGGTTAGGGTATTGCAGCACAGAATTGAAGAAAAAAATAACCAGAAAAAGTACATACGTGTTTCTAAGAAAACATCGAACAAGAATACCCATTTTCATCCTGCAGGAGGCAGGGCTAAGCTCTGACTGGGACGGGGTTAAGGAGGAGCATGGCAACATTGTGTGGGGTCTCACTCCCAAATTCCCACATTTGCCCCCTCTCTTGAGGACACCCCAGCTGTTGTTGCTGAATGGGACATGAAGTTATGGCAGTTGGGTGTATCTCTCAGAGAGGGAGGGGTCCCTTCCTAAGGCCCAAGAGAGACCCATCAGTCATACATCACATTGCCAAGATTTTGTCGGGCCTGACATTGTGAGGCAGAAAGTAGGGGTTGCCCCCCCAGAAGTAGTGAGTGCTCCATTCTTACAGGATTCCAGTGTAGAAGCGGTCCAGGGTAGACAGTGCTGGATTGTTTTTCACCATGAAAAACTTGAGATCCATCCCCAGAACTGTTCATTGAATGGCGCTGTAGCATCTGACATGGTCTGAGACTGTTCCTGTATAGCTTGAAAAGCAGATGACACATATTGACAGTTATTAGGGAGAGATATTCACAGCATTTCACTTTAATAATAGCACAAGTGTCACCTTGGGCAGCCATGAAGATGTTTAGAGCCATGCGATGCTGTATGATCGCCTGTTTTATCATTTGAACTTTAGAATTAAGAAGGGAATTCCTTCAGCTGTGTAAAGCATTTTGTGTATATTTCGTGAGAATCTCTATGTGTCAGATTGCATCTCTCATCCTATGGATGGGATGAAAAGAGACGAGATGATTATACCATTGGAAAAAGCTCCTGGTCCATGCGTGTTAAATACTGGCAATTTAGCTGGGCATGTTAAGGTTTTTACTTTTTCTTCCCTGCTTCTAGGGAAATCCCAGAGTACATCTTCCAGTCCACCCTGGGGCAAGCGAGGGACAGAGATTGGTGCTACAAAATCTTTTAGTGACATTGGGAGCTGCCCAGTGTACATTTTGTTGTAGATTTGGAAAGTTGTTATTAGAACTTTATATCTTTGATTATACATTTCTCTCTGAGTGTTTAAGACCCAGTAGACATCCAAGACTTAAACAAGTTTATTTCTTTTTGGAGGTCACTAATGGCTCTCCAGGGAGGATTTCAAGGACCCGGGAGGAGCACTGTGACTTCTTCTGCACTGGTGTTGTCAGTTAGGATAAGTCTAGGTCTTGTTGACCTTGGATTTCCATTTTCTGGAGAGCCTGGAGGACTGGTTTTGTTCTCAGTGGTGACTCCCCTGTTTTTTCACTGATTTTGTTTCTGGTTCTCTGTGTCTTCTCTGATCACAAAGGCAGGCAATCAACCCGAGAGTCTGAAAACACATAAAACTTGTTTTCTCCCACCCTGTGTGTGTCTCATGGCATCTGAGAGCACCCAAGACAGTATGGTTAGACCTGAGGGTAGAGACTACACATACTCTTGTTATAATTTTGCCTAACTGCTCAGCTGAGGGTGGTTTTGGATCTATTATCAATCCTCCCCTTACTGGGAGTCTGGTATATAGGTCCCCTGTCTACACGTGTTTCAGGGTGGCCTTGGGACTATGGGTTTATTGTTTGCTTCCTTCAAAAGGGAACCTATAGTTATTACTTCAAGTCTAGGGATGTGAGGTCTGGTTAATCCTGTCTGTTGATCAAGAATGTCACACCCAGTAAATCCTAATACTAGTGTTTCTTTAAAAAGGCAACTGAACCCATTTCTTCTCACCTTTCTTATCACCTTCTTTTATCACTTACTAACATTCTATCATCCTTACAAGTTCCCTCTGTAGTTCCTTTCCTTATTTCTCTCAGTGATCGTTGACAGAAATCCCTCTTTTAATAATATCCCTTCTTAGTACCTTCTAACAATACCGTTCTTTACTTTCCTTCATTTAAGTTCCTCTGAAATTATTCTTTTCTATTAATCATATCACAACATCCATTTATAATTTCCTTTCGTCACCATTGTACAGAGCAGCTATTAGGGCATGAATTGAAAAGGGAGAAAAAATTATAGCAAGTGTTTTTAATAACAATCATCTGATTCTCTTGAGAACAGCTCTGTTTTTATTCAGATATACATTCTGGGCAAGTCTAATGGTTGAACCTAATCAAGTATCCTTTAAATCATGGGCAGATTACCATCAGTTGAAATCTTAGCCTTGACATCTTGAGGCTTGTCTGATTTTAATCCATGAGACCTCTTAGATAGGACTAGAGAGTTAGGAGTTACTGAGCCAGAATCTGTTACCTGAGTGAGAGGTCCAGCTGACAGCAGTGTTCAGTTTTGATGGTTTTACAAGTGAAAGAATAGTTGTAGTCTGTTCTACAAGAAAGTTAGGTTAGAGAATTATTTAGTACTTAAAACTGACTTGTGATGGTTACTTTTTCTTTGATTTTAAACAATGTTGTGGCCAGTCGTTTGACAGAACAAAAATTAGTTTTCTTTTGTGAGTTTTGCCAGTTAAATTTTTAGTGCTTCCTTTCCTTACCCCAAGCAGGCCAAATGAGTGTAACCATTGATAAGTAACTCTAACCATTGAACAATCTGATCCTTAACAGAGACTTATAGGTAGAATATTCTCCAGGGTATTCTCTCCCCCTCTTTTTTTATAAGGAAAGCAGAAAACATATAGAATTTATAGTAGCCAATGTCTAATCATTGAGTCATAGGTGAAAATAACCTTATGTCTTTTTTACTCAGTTTAATTTGAATGTGTTCCAGACTCCTTGTTCTATGAATTCAAAGAATGAAAGCCACAGACTAGAGGATAATATTCAGAAAGATTGTATTATAGCTTAAAGCTTTAGGAGGGGAAGAGAGAGTGCTTAAGCCTAGAACACAAGGGAAGGAAGCAAGATCCAGGGAGGCAAGAGTGGGTTTGAGAATCCCACTTTGATTCAGATCTGGGGGTTTTATGGGGAGTGGCTACATGAGGAAGACCAGGTTTGGCCACTTTACTCCTGATGACAGGAGTTTTGGAATTCTCTAGGAAGGGAATAGAAGGACTCCCTAAAGGAGCAGAGATAAGGAAGGCCAGCTCCTTTTGACCTATAGTAAAGTGTAATGACCTAGATTTTCTCCTATAGGACCAAGGACGGTTCCTGCACTTAGCCAAGAGAACGCTATTCACTTTGGGGTCCCTCACCCCTCTGTCTCCTGTCAGTACTTTTCTCCTTCACGTGAGTTCTGGCTCAGATCAGAGCCAGTCTCCGAACAAGCTGCCCACAGTGAGAAGCCAGGTGCCCTTTGATTCCATCTCCACTGATGGTTATTTTTGTGCCTTATTTTGTTCTCCGTTCATCTAAAAAACATGGACAAGAAGGAAGATTTATTCTAACAGTATTCACGTGTTAACTACAATTTCTAGAGCTGGTTTGAGTCTTAACTGGGTTCATAAAAGAAAGTATATACTGAATTTATATTACTAGGACTTACTTTGTCTGTGAGTCTGTGAAACCAACAATATTCTTGACCTAAAGCTGTGCACAAAATCCCAGGGTCAGTGGACACAAGAGCTAGGAAGAGTTACTTCCTTTGAAAAGGCCCATTGGTGACAATGGAGAAGAAGAACCTTAAGAATATTTTTCTCCCTATCTATTCATACCATTGTTAGTACAGTTCCCTGAAAATAGAAGCAAATAGGATATTACATAGTAAGATTGCATAAATCCTATGAATCCACCAAATACTAAAGTGTAACAGTCATCTACTCATTGCATTCTCATATAATAAATCTCCTCGCTCCAAAGTCAGGGCCAAGAGCAGATTTCTGGGAATGTCACCTGCATGATCCACACACTGTGTGGACACTTAACCAGAGTTGGAGCCTGGCTATGATCATGAGGTGATTATAACAACAACAAAATCAGAAACCCATGAGATTGGTAGTTATTGTCTAGGGGGGAGAAGGAAGTTCCAGATATGATGTTTACAGGCAGTGGTTGTTGAAAAAAACAGCTTTTAATTTTTACTCCATTGAAATAAATCCAGCCAATAAGCTGATATTGCAAGATTAACCGATAACAGCTGGTAATGTCATAGAAGTGGTTATTCATTTATAATAACCCTGAGGAGTACCACTTGGTAAAAATTATCAAGTAATTTTATAATATTTATCAATGGTAAACGGTTCAAATCTTTTTCATCTGATGTATGCACAGGAATACATATTTCCAATTGCTTATCAAAGCACGAATTAGAACTTGAAGAAAATAATAAATTATATATCCTCCTAGGATACCAAGATTAACCAAATAAGTCCATAGATATACTTAAAGTCTTCAAAATATAATTCAAGGGATGCTTAATGATATGAGAAAATGCTGCCAGTGAAAAAGCATGACAGAAGCATACTTAATCTTAATATGTGTATATGTATTTACGGTGCAACCTTATATAAATGCAAAGAAACTACTCTGTCAATCCTTTGTGTCTGACAGAAGTGTGGCAAGTTACACGTTCCTATTTATTCCTTCTACATTTTCCAAATGTTTACTTGCAAGCATGCATTATTTTTATATGCTGAATTATACAAAAAATAGAATTGAAAATAGAACGGAATTCTTGTTAAGCAAAATTATGTGTCCAACCTGTCTAAATAGTCGTCTGTCATTACTGTCCCTTCTCTCTGAGACAGTGTGATACTATCACCCTGCAATGGCTCCCGTGGTCTGATGGCTGACCATGTGCCTCCGAGGCAATGTGATTCCTAATTTTCCCCCTCAAAAGCTCCTCAGCAAAGTTCCACTTCAGTCTAGGATGCCCGCATTACCTGCCCTCTGCTGGGAGCTGCTTCTCTGTCATCCACGGTGTCTGTCGTGCAGATGTTAAAGGCTCTTCTAGCATACGTGTAATTTTGGGGTTAAATTGCTTGAGTTCAGGTAGTTCGTGGCAGTGGCTGCGGTTGTCTGAGGACACTGGGAGTCCGCTCTTTTTCTGGATGAGTATTTCTGAGAATGAGTGGGCACTCTGTGCCATCTTTCTGTTACGTCACATGTTCTTCAGAGCATCTTGTTTTATACTCTCCCTGGACATTTTTATCTACATCTGAAATTATATTTATAATCATCTTCAACAGGCTGGCGAATTTAAAGCCAAACAAAATTATCCATCTTCATTTTCCCTTTGTCCCTAACAAAGCAGTGTCACTGTGTGGCTCCTGTGTGATGTCGGCCGAGCATTAAAAGCACAAATTAAAGACTTGCATCGTCGAATGAAGAGCTCATGTTCTGTCAAGACACCGACTAAGGAGCAACTGCCCGTCTGCCCGAAGCTCTGGGTTCTGCGGATGCCAGAGAAGGTGGCCTGCCTTCAGTTGGAAGCTGAAGAAAGTCTCTTCGTGCTCTCGGGCTTCCATGATAACATGTTACAAACTGTGTGGATGAAACCAGAAATGTATTTCTTCATCATCTGACACCTTCTGTCTAAACTCCAGACAAATACGGCTGCTCCTGTTGAGCCCGAAAAGGGTCTGTTCTAGGAACCACCTTGTCTGTAGGCAGCCATCTTCTCCCTGCGCCCCTTCCTGTCATTGTCCCTCTAAGTCCTGTCACATGACACGAGATCTATTGAGGAAGACCATGGCCTACGTCAGTAGAGCCACTCATAACTGATGGCACATGCAAAATCCCTTTTCCCACATAAGGCCACAGGGTGAGGCACCTGGGGCCTAAACACAGCAATTTGGAGTTGGGGATGGGCC
>PVHP010051667.1:0-11485 GCA_004024765.1 Zapus hudsonius | reverse complement strand
TAATTTTAATTTTTAAAAATATTTTTTATTTGCAAACAGAGGCAAGGAGGGAGGAACAGAGAGAGAGAGATAATGGGTACACTAGGACCTCTTATGAATACTGGCGAATATAACTTGGGCTGTCAGGCTTTGTAAGCAAGAGCCTCTAAAGAAAAATCTCTCCAGCCAAATTTTTACTTTTTTGATTGTATACAATAAATTTTGATTATATTCATCCCCACTACCTTCTTTTATCTCCCTCTCCTGCTATGTCCTCTCATTTACTGGAGCATGAGCAACTTACTGATGGCTAAAGTACTGAAGGAAATATCACTTTTCTCCCAGCCACCATTAACTGCCAATAGCTCCTCTGGGGAGGACACGGGCTTATGAGCCCCCCCCCACCTCTCATGATAGAATGCTGACATGCTCCATCTTGGCAGCTACAGTGAGTTCATTAGTGTAACAGTCATGTCACGTCCTGAAGACAGCTTTCCGTAGCACTCTTCCCCATTCCCTGGCTCTCACATCCTTTATCTCCCTGCAAGCCCCATTCTGTGTTGTTCCAAGGAACTTGGAGGGGTGCTATAGATGTCCTGCTTAGGAATGAGCACACCGTAGTCACCTATTCTTAGCACTTCCTTTGTATTAACCTCTGCCCCCTGCAGACGCTTCACTGACCAAAACTGAGAGCAGTACTGATCTATGGGTAGAAGCATTGAGACTTGAAGATGGGGCTGGAGAGATGGCTCAGCAGTTAAGGTGCTTGCCTGCAAAATTAAATGAGGAAAGAAAAAAAAAAAACAGACTGAGAAGACAGGTTTCTTGTTTTTTTCCCCCCATTGAACTATTCTCTTCATCTCTACACTCAGTGTGTTTATTGCATGAGCACTCAGAACTAATTGAACAATATATTCTTTAATGTTTCAGATCATCCAAGCCTAGAAAACATGGAACAGATTGAAAAATTTCAGGAAAAGGCTTATGTGGAATTCCAAGATTATATAACCAGAACATATCCAGAAGACACCTACAGGTATCTATAAGTCACATACTATTCATTTATTTCATTCAAATGGTTTTTGGGAGACCAGTCCTTTAATCCTAGCAGTGGAGAGGCAGAGGTAGGAGGATTACCATGAGTTCAAGGCCGGCCTGAGACTACATAGTGAATTCCAGGTCATCCTGGGCTAGAGTGAGACCCTACCTCAAAAAACAAAAAAGGCTTTTGGGTCTTTTTATTTGTCGTGTGTGTGTGTGTGTGTGTGTCTGTGTGTCTGTGCCTGTGTGTCTGTGTCTGTGTCTGTGTGTCTGTCTTGTGTCTGTGTCTGTGTGTCTGTGCGTGTGTAGACAGAGTCTCATGTAGCCCAGACTGGCCTCAAACTTGGCTTAGCAGGGGAAGATAATTGTGTCAGAACGGGGATAAAGACAGTTTATATAAGAGGCTTGCTGCTCTCCTGTGTCCTGAGAACTTGAGCAGAGTTGAGTTAGAAGTGGACTGGTGTGAGCAGGAGGTTATGGTACAGAAAGAGATGGAAGTGTTGGGCCAGAGACTACAGTGACTATAGCTCGGTTCAGCTATAATTGTTTGAGAGACCACCACTGTTGAGGGTGGGGGCAGCTGGTCACCTTCAGCAGTGAAGTGAAGAAGTGAAGAAGCAGAAAGCACTGAAGGCTGCTGCTCAGCCAGCTCTCTCCTTTGTATACAGTCCCTGACCCCAGTCCATGGAATGATTCCACTCACAATGAAGGTGGACCTTCCGCTCAGTTCACCTAATCAAGATATTCCCACATTGTCCTGCCCAGATGTCCAATTGACAATCAATATAACCATCATAGCTTTCCATGTATTATTCAGTGTGTTCTCACATTTCAAAAAATATTTTCATTTATTTATTTGCAAGCAGGAAGGGAAGGAGGGAGGGAGGGGGAGAGAGAGAGAGAGAGAGAGAGAGAGAGAGAGAGAGAGAGAGAGAGAGAGAGAGAATGAGAATGGGAACGGGCACGCCAGGGCCTCCAGCCACTGCAAACAGTTTCCAGATGCATGCTTCACTTTGGGCATCTGGCTTTACATGAGTACTGGAGAAACAAACCTGGGTCATTAGGCTTTGCAGGCAAGTGCCTTAACCACCAAGCCATCTCTCCAGCCCACATTCTCACATTTTATTTTATTTTATTTTATTTATTTATTTATTTATTTAGGTTTTTGGAGATAGGGTCTCACTCTAGCCCAGGCTGACCTGGAATTCACTATGTAGTTTCAGGGTGGCCTTGAACTCATGGCGATCCTCCTACCTCTGCCTCCCAAGTGCTGGGATTAAAGGTGTGTGCCTCCACGCCCAGCCTTTGTCAAACTTTTTAATAAGGAAAATGATAGAAATTGAACAGGTAAGAGGGAAGGAGAAGGAGAATGTGGAGGCCAGGGCCTCTTGCCATAGCAAGCAAACTCCAGATGTATACACCACTTTGTGCATCTGGCTTTACGTGGGTACTTGGGAATCAAACTCAGGTTATTAGGTTTTGCAGGCAAGTGCCTTAACCACTGATTATTCTCCAGCCATTGTTTAGTTTTGAGGGGAAATTTCATAAGGGTGGGGAAGCATGGCAGGAGCAGACAGCCAGTATCACATCTTTATATCAACATGGAGGAAACAGAAAAGTTGAAGAGCATCAAGCAGGGCTGGACCGTAACACCTCAAGGCCCACCCTTCCTCCTCCAATGCTCCTCTTCCTAAAGGTTCCACAAACTTCCCAAACAGCAACACCAACTGGGGATTAAGCATCCAAACACATATGAGCCTACTGTAGGCATTCCATATCCAAACCACCACACCCTGTGACTGTCATACCCTTAGGCTTGAAAATTTTAAATTTTGGTTTTAGGTTTTGAAATTTAGATCTTTATTACATGCAGAAATTACTAATACTTTTCTCCTAAATCATCTTTTTATTTACAACGTGTGTGTGTGTGTGTGTGTGTGTGTGTGTGTGTGTGTGTGTGTGTTAGAACTCACAGCAATCCTCCTACTTCTGCCTCCCGACTGAGGAGTGAGTGCTGTGATCAGAGGCGTGCCCACCTCGCCTGGCTTATTTACATCCTCCTCTCTCTTTCTTCAGGTTATCTAGACTCCTTCTCAGATTGCCAGCTTTGAGATTGATGAATGCTACCATCACAGAAGAATTGTTTTTCAAAGGTCTCATTGGGAATGTGCGCATCGACAGTGTCATCCCACATATTTTAAAAATGGAGCCTGCAGATTACAACTCTCAAATAATTGGTCACAGCCTTTGAAAGCTGCAATTGCATTTCTATAAACTAAACTTACTATTCCTTCTTGGGACACAAGACGACACCAAATTGGACTTGCTGTTTCCAGGGCATCTGGAAATGTTGTCTTTAAAGAGTAACCCAAAGTCAGGTGTTTTTCTTTTGGCTTCCTTAAGAAGAACCTTGAGGTGGCTGGGCAGACATGAGGAATTAGATTTCACTGTCTGTCTAATGTAAATGAGTATAAAGTGCTGCGGATTTGTTCTTGGTGAAGATGACACCTAAAACTCTTGACCATCAAAAATAAGATTTCTCATTCTATTTTGTAAAACAAATAAATTAGTCCTTTTTTTCCTGAGTTGTGTTCCATTCATGTTTAATTTCATTTGAACTAGTACACCTTAATGATTAAATTTACCTAGGCAGAACTCCTTATGTTTTTCTTTCATAATGTAATCATTTTAATCATCATGTTAAAAGATTACTATTTTATGCTCAATGCTATAGTGATACATTAAAACTACAGGAAATAATAAATGAATATATTTTTTTTTTGGATTTTATAACTATGAAGGTATCCTTTCCTACATACTACTCTCATTGCTGGCAATGAGACTTAGGACATTTGTGATTTTTAGTGTCACATATTATTGTATATTATGAACCACAAGCACTTTTTATCTATGTGACAGAAGATGAAGCTATTCTGACTATACTGTGTTTAAACAGAGTAGACACTAGCCCAGAATGCTTCAGTATTTCACAATAGATACTAAAACCACCTCACCTCTCTTTTCTGGCCCGTGCTTTAGTTCAGGTCATTAGAAAGACTCACGAGCTTTCCCCATAGTCCCTATAATAAAATCTAAACTTAAAAAAAACTCACCCAATTTGTTAAGAAATGGGTTACAAGTCTATATTGTCAAGATGAGTTAAAATATTTTAAGACTGGGTAATTTGCACAGATAAAAGAACACAGACTGGTTTTTCCCTGTAAGAGATGTGGGTGGGGGTGGGGGTGGAGGGAGAGCTGCTTGTAACTGTAGTGTGAGGGTCGACCTGAAGCCTCATGTGGCTATAAGAAAAGAGTTTATTTAGACTCAGACACTCTTCACGTTCATGTTACAAACAAACCCATTACTGTTAACTATTCCTTGCTCTGAGTTCATGATGAATGATTTTGATACATCTGTTCCTTAGTGTTTCTTCCTGTCTTTTTTGATGTTTTGTTTTGTTTTGACACAGTGTCTGTGTAGCCCAGGCTGACTGGGACTTGCAACAGTATTCTCGCCCCTGCCTCAAATGCCAGGATTCCAGGTGTGTCCCATGTGCTATTTGTTGTTTTAAAAACACAGACATGGATATCTTATTACAGCCAAAGTATATTTTCTTTTTTTTTTTTTTTTTTTTTTTTTTTTTTTTTTTTTTTTTTTTTGGTTTTTCGAGGTAGGGTCTCTCTCTAGTCCAGGCTGACCTTGGAATTCACTATGTAGTCTCAGGATGGCCTTGAACTCAAGGCAATCCTCCTACCTCTGCCTCCCGAGTGCTGGGATTAAAGGCGTGCACCACCACGCCCATTTTACAGCCAGAGTATATTTTCTATATAAAGATACTTGTAAAAGAAGAGCTGAAATTTTTCTAACGGGTGGATTTCATTAATTAGTGCTTTATAATAAAAAGTTTAAAAGTAAAATTTTGTGATCTTTATCAACCTACTAAAGGAACTTTTTTCCTTATTTAAATTTGTCAATAACTTTGTTTATAATTAGATGCAAAAATGGCATTGACCATAAAATGCTCAAACGAAAAAAATCCAGATTTTTATCTTTATAAACTCAGGATAGAAAGCCAAGAAGTCAAAAAAATGAGACTTTCCAGTGGCATATTAATGATAATGACATTTCTTTCATGTGTTTTTCCTGGTTAAATTTGTAGTTATATTTGGAAGTATTTTTGAAACTATTAAAATATGATCTGAATTACAAATGTATTCTGCTAACATACTTTATTTCAGTGTTCTGCGTTGGATATCCCTCATGTCATGGGTGAGGTTAGCAGCTCAGTGGAGAGCATTTACAAAGCCTCTAGTTCAATCTCCAGCAAAAAGAAAAAAATCAGAATTTACAGCAAAACAAGTAAAAATAGTCTGGAAACCGATTAATAAAACAGGAACATAGCCGGGCGTGGTGGCGCACACCTTTAATCCCAGCACTTGGGAGGCAGAGGTAGGAGGATTGCTGTGAGTTCAAGGCCACCCTGAGACTACATAGTGAATTCCAGGTCATCCTGGACTAGAGAGCGAGACCCTACCTTGAAAAAAAAAAAAAAAAACAGGTACATAAATCGTAGCTCCTGGGCTGAAGAGATGGCTTAGCAGTTAAGGTATTTGCCTGCAACACAGAGGGACTGGAGTTCGAGTCCCCAGTGCCCATATAAAGCCAGATGCACAAAAGGGTGTATGTGTCGAGTTTGTTTGCAGAGGCTGGAGGCCCTGTCGAGCCCACTCTCTCTTCCTCTCTCTCTCTCTCTTCCTCTCTCTCTCTCTCTCTCTCTCTCTCTCTATCTATCTCTCTCTTTCTCTCTCATACAATATTTTAAAAAATCATGCCTCCCATTACAGAGTAGTAAAGTGTCACAAGTGGGTGAATCTCAAGATTATGAAATATGAAAAAGCAAGGCAAAAAAGTACACAAAGTATAATTTAACTACTGGGATAAAAGTAAGTGGTGTTGGGCTACAGAGATGGCTTAGCAATTAAGATGTTTGCTTGCAAAACAGAAGGACCAGAGTTTGATTCCCCAGTACCTACGTAAAGCCAGATACACAAGGTGGCACATGTGTCTGGAGTTCATTTGCAGTGGCCCGAGGCCCTGGTGCACCCATTCTCTGTCTGCCTCTTTCTCACTTTCAAATAAATAATCTTTTTTTAAAAAAGTGTTGAGGGTTGAAGAGATGGCTTAGTGCTTAAGGCGTTTGCCTGCAATGCAGAAGGATCAGAGTTCGATTCTCCAGTGCCCATATAAAGCCAGATGCTCAAGAGGGCGCATGTGTCTGGAGTTCATTTGCAGTGCCCCATCCCTCTCAAATCAAATTTAAAAAAAAAAAAGTGGTGTTGAGGCATGGTTAAAAACTGCTGTTCAAGGGCTGGAGAGATGGCTCAGTGGTTAAGGCACTTGCCTCCAGTGCCTAAGGCCCCGGGTTCAATTCCCCAGGTCCCACATAAGCCAGACCCACAAGGTGGTGGCTGTGGTGCTCTCTCTCTCTCTTTCTCTCTCTCTCTCTTTCTCTTTCTCTCTCCTTGAAAATGAATAAATAAAATATTTAAAAAAAAAAAAACTGCTGTTCAAAAAAAAAAGTTAAGGCGCATGCCTGCAAAGCCTAATGACTCGAACTCTATTCCTTAGTACCTATTTAAAGCCAGTTGCATAAAGTCACACACATCTGGAGTTTGTTTGCAGTGGCTAGAAGCACTGGAAGGCCCATTCTGTCTGCTCGCTCTCCCTTTATTCTCTCTAAAAGCCAGGTGTGGTAGTGCATGCCTTTAATCCCAGCACTCAGGAACCAGAGGTAGGAAGATCACTGTGAATTTGAGGCCACCCTGAGACTGAATTCCAGGTCAGCCTGGGCTAGAGAGCAAGACCCTACCTTGGGGAAAAAAAAAATGAAAATAAAAAGTAAAAAATAAAAGGCAAGAGTAATAGTGAATGTACATAGTAGGCACTTCTGGACAGGTGGGAGGAGGATGTGCACAGGGAAGACTATATAGAAATAATGATAGTGAGGGCTGGAGAGATGGCTCAGCGGTTAAGGCACTTGCCTCCAGTGCCTAAGGCCCCAGGCTCAATTCCTCAGGACCCACATAAGCCAGAGCCACAAGGTGGTGGCCCTGGCGTGCGCTCTCTCTCTCTCTCTCTCTCTCTCTCTCTCTCTCTCTCTCTCTCTCTCTCTCTCATATATATATATTTATATATGTTTGAAAATGAATAAATAAAATATTTTAAAAAAGAAATAACGATAGTGTTCCAAGTATCTCTTGCCACAGTGCTATGCCCCGAAGCCATAGATTGTTAGAAGAAAATTTCAGTGCCAGAGTGGAATACCTTCCAGGGAGGCCCCTGATGCCACCAAAACATTACAGGCTATTTATTGCCAAGGCTCTTGGGTGCCCACCGGATCTAGATGGTAAGATGGTAAGACCCTATTGCTGAAGATACCACATGCTTGGGGTGTGGGGAACCAAACAAGGTGGTGTGGGGAGCTGTTATTGTGCCTTAAACTGTGTCAACATTTGTTTTGAAGGTCTCTGTTCTTCCTCCTACTAACCAATGCTAAGTCCCTATTTCTCTGCCAAAACTTTCTCCGCCTGCAGGTTTCCTCCTAGAGATCACATGACCCTTGATGTAGCCAGGTTACCTAGCAACCTGGTTATGCTAATTCCTAAGTAACTGCCCATGCATCCCCCCTGTGAAAAGATACTTAAGTGCTGCCTGCCTTGGAAATAAATGAGTTTGATCGAAATATTGTCTTGCTCCATTCCTTGCACCTCTTGTCTCTTACATTCTCACCCCCTCTCTAGGGCCTTCACTGACTGACCCACAGATGGGCTGGGGCAAGGTGGAGCTGAGTTTAAAGCCTCCTCCCTGTTGACTAGCTGTCAGGATGCTGAAAAGAGCTATATGCATCCTATTAAGGAAGAAACTGTCTTAACCAGCAGTGAACCCTGCAAGTTTTACAGGTGGACAGCCCGGCCAAATGTGTCAACTCGTGCAAAGGTGGCATGTCTGTAATGGGGGAAACCAACTACTCTGGTTGGATTTAAGGACCATTTCACTGGAGGGAATTCATGTCTGGTGCTGAAAACCTAATCGAAAGCCTATGTCTAGGGGAAACTATGTCTGGCTAAATGGATATATTATGCTCACCAAATTGCCCTCTAAAACACTTATGTTTATGCCCATATATTAATGCTACTCTCACTTTTGGTTATAGAAGGTGTTGTAGTCAGCTTTCTAGTTGCTGCACAGAAAGAACCCAAGCAAAAGTGGCTTGTGGAGGAATGGGTTTATTTGGCTTACAGACTCAAGGGGAGACTCCATCCTGGCAGGGAAAATGATGGCATGAGCAGAGGGGTGGACATCACCTCTGCCACAGCACTACAAACAGCGGCAAGAAGGTGTGCCAAACACTGGCAAGGGGAAGCTGGCTTATAACCCCATAAGCCCGCCCCAACAACACAGCTCTAGTGAGGTTCTAATTCCCGAATTGGCATCAGCTGAGGATCGATCTATCAGAACACATTCATTTGTTTGTGGGGGACACCTGTATCAAACCATGAAGGAAGGGGTGACTCAAGACTCACCAAGGTGCTGAAAGAAAGTGACAGTGGATTGTTTGGCTCTAAGTGAGACATTTCTTATCGCACCTTCCAAGGCTCAGGGACTATTGCTGAAGAGGTGGCAGAAATGTCTTTTAGACATGAAGTGGTCATGGTATTTATGACCTCACCTCACTGTTGCTATCTACACAAGACCTACATAATAGGAGGGAAAATAGAAGAGTCTAGTTGGAAAGAAGAGATTCAGTGGAGGAGGGAAAGTGATGGAAGGGGTTTATGATTATGATATCTTTTCTATATGAGGTCAACAAAAAGTTACAAAAATAATGCCAGGGGCATACTCCTGCTATCCACCTGATGTTGGCTGGCAGGTGATGTCCAGCCTCTGCTCAGGACATCTAGAAGAGAGAGTGTTCCCACGCTAAAGGGTTTGACTCTGGCCAGCATAGCCCACACACACCCTGTGCTGGTCTGTGGATTACTTGTGAGGTCATTGTACACGAACACTCCGGTTCATCCACAGAGCTGGGTGGACAGCATCCTTGGGATAGCTCTAGGCCGATGGGCATAGCCACCTGGAGAACACAACAGTGGATAGTTTTTGTTTATTGTATAGATAAAAGTTGTTTATATGAAGAAAAAGGCAGAGGTAGGGGCATAGGCATCAAGGAGATTGGTAGGGGCAGGATCTGTGGACATCTCATGAGTTGACTGGTAGGGGCCAGTACCCTTGGATGCCTAATTTGCATAGATAAATTGAAGGGGCTATGCGACTCTAGACATGTATAGAATGGTAATGGCTGCAGAGGAAATTTAACCTTATTGTTTAGGTTTGTTATTACAGCTGGACTGAGCTGAGGTCTTGAATTGCCTGCTTATCTCAGGGCACAGCTGTGGCCTACCAGGAGGCTGGAGAGTCCAGGATATGCATGAGATTAATTGGGGCCTCAGACTCCTCTCAACTTCCTTCAGAAGGAGAAAGTCCCAGAAGCATGCCGGTCTCAACAAAACCCTATCCTCCATGCCTCCTTGCAGGGTCCCACAACTATGCACAGCACTAGCAAGGGATTTTCACAACACAAGATCATACCTTTAAGGAGGCCAAGGGCTTATAGATGGAATTAATGAGGAGGATGGTAATTAAACACCTCATTTGAGTAGCCTTTTAAGAATGCTTGTAGAGGGCTGGAGAGATGGCTCTCAGCGGTTAAGGCACTTGCCTCCAGTGCCTAAGGCCCCAGGTTCAATTCCCCAGGGACCCACATATGCCAGACCCACAAGGTGGTGGCCCTGATGCTCTCTCTCTCTCTCTCTCTCTCTCTCTCTCTCTCTCTCTCTCTCTCTCTCTCTCTCTCTCTCTCCCCCTCTCTCTCGGTTCTGCTTGAAAATAAATAAATAAAATATATTAAAAAAAAAAGAATGCTTGTAGAGGGGCTGAAAAGATGACTCCGCGGTTAAGGTGCTTGCCTATAAAGCCTAACTACCCAGGTTCAATTCCTCAGTACCCAAGTAAAGCCAAATGCACAATGTGGTGCATGGATCTACAGTTCATTTGCATCATCTAGAGGCCTTGGCATACCCATCAATTCTCTCTCTCTCTCTCTCTCTCTCTCTCTCTCTCTCTCTCTCTCTCTCTCTCTCTCTCTCCTTGCAAATGAAAATTCTCATAGGAAAAAAATTACAGAAAGCTAATGCTAGTATCTGCTGCAGTGTCAGGGGAGTGAACATGCTTCCTTCTGCACTGGGCACTTCTGGATACGATGAAAAGCCTCTTACTGTTACTGGCCAGGAAAACTTTAATTTCTTACGCTATTGTACATTTACAGTCACAGCACTGAAAACGGATAACATCCATATTCTTAACAAAAATGAAGTTCAGCCCGGCCTGGGGGTGCATCCCTCTCTAGCCCCAGCACAGGGGAGCCAGAGGCAGGTGGATCTTGGTGACTTTGAGGCCAGCCTGAGACTACAGAGTGAATTCCAGGTCAGCCTAGGCTAGAGGGAGATCCTTCCTCGAAAAACCAAAAACAACAACAACCGCCACCACCATCACTACAACAAACCAATCAAACAAAAACCTGGGGGAATATTGAACATAAAAGTGCTAAGGAATGATTGTTGACTTTTTGAGGTGAGATAAGGTGGTGTGGCTATGTTTTGAAGGAATTGTTAAATATAAACTGAAATATTTTAGGTAAAGCTTTTTTCAGCGCATGAATAATCCCGACACAATCCAAGCGCAAACACCACAGGCGGGCTCCAGCCCCGCGCATGCGCAGAGCGTACCTGGCGCTGGGGCCGGAACCTTGCAAGCGCGGGCTCCCGGCGCCCCGGCGGCGCTTCCGCTTCCGCTTCCGCCCGGAGGGGTTGGTCGGCGCGCCGGAAGGCGGGGCCTGCGGAAAATGGAGTTGGTGCAGGTGCTGAGACGAGGTGTGCAGCAGCTCACCGGCCATGGCGGCCTCCTCGGCTGCCTACGCATGTTGTTCAGGTGGGCGTGGGGAGCTGGGCCCGGGGCCCGGGGCCCGGGAGGGTCTGCAGTCCGCAGAGGAGCTCGGGCTTGGGTCACCTTGACGCCCCGCCCCGAGGTCAAGGGCGGCCCAGGCGCTCACGTGACCTCGGAAAAGCGCTTCTGCCCCGCAGCACCCAGAGACCCCTGTAGAGACGAGCCTCTCAGCACCCTGAGACCCCTGCAGAGACGAGCCCCTCAGCACCCAGAGACCCCTATGGAGATGAGCCCCTTGTAGCACCCAGAGACCCCTGTGAAGAGGAGCCCCGCAGCACCCTGAGACCCCTATGGAGATGAGCCCCTTGTAGCACCCAGAGACCCCTGTAGAGAGAGCTCCGCAGCACCGAGACCCCTGTAGAGATGAGCCCCTCAGCACCCAGAGACCCCTGCAGAGACG
>PVHP010051666.1:0-11439 GCA_004024765.1 Zapus hudsonius | reverse complement strand
TTTTTAAGCGCAGAGAGAGAGAGAGAGAGAGAGAGAGAGAGAGAGAGAGAGAGAGAGAGAGAGAGAATGCACCAGGACCACCACCTTGTGAGTCTGGCTTATGTGGGTCCTGGGGAATTGAACCCGGGGCCTTAGGCACTGGAGGCAAGTGCCTTAACCGCTGAGCCATCTCTCCAGCCCTTGGAGATGTCTTGAGGTAAGCTTGCAACAAAGTGCTGGGTGACTCTCATTGTGGAGGAGTAGAGATCTAGACTCTCTTTCTGAAATTGTTTGGACAATATTATCAGGCCAAGGGGCAAAAGTTCTACGACCTTCTGGGAGAGTAGCTGGGGCTCATGTTTACTGTTTTAGATTCTAATTTCCTAAGACAGGGTGCCTTACAGACTAATTTTGCTGTTATTTATGTCACAGGTGATGAGAACTTTAATAAATAACTATAGGTAGATTATTTCCTTTAGGGTCAGCAATCATTCCAACTCCTTAATATCCACCACTCAAGAAAATTAAAGAATTTTTGAGATAAGGTCTCACACTATAACTCAGGTTAAATTGGAACTCATTATGTTACCTAGGCTGCATTAGAGCTACTCTGTTACCAGGCATAACCATCACACCTGGCTCAAAACTCAAAGATTAACCTGCTGTTGCTCTATATATTTTACAGCTTCCACTGGTAATGCAGTAGCTATTTTGAACTGTGACTATCTATGTCCATCTAGTCATTTAACCCAACCAATGCATAAGGATACATTGGTAGTAGTACTCGATACTATCAAATGTGGCAAGGTTCCTAGAGCAGAGATAGAGATATGTTCAAAAGCACATCAGCTCAGTCAAAGCACTATGCACCAGACAAAGACTAAGGGGCTATCAGTTTCCAAGAATGCTCAACTCTATTTCAGTGTACCATGACCAAGAAAAGGTTCATAGAAATGATGGAAAGAGTTAGATGGTCTTAAAAGAAGGTTATTTGAGAGAGGAAGGAATAAAAATGATGTCTCATCAGAGATATAGTCTGTGACAAGGAGAGGGGGAGCATGGAGGAAATGGGATTGGGCAGGGAAAAGATGCATACTGGAAGGTATGTCGAACAGCCAGGCCACTGGATGCCTTGAACAAGGTGGCCCTTTGACCAGATGTGCCTTTGATGATGTTGTTCCTCGTGATGTCAGATGGGAACCAAAGCCATCTTAGGAAGCCCAGTCACACAGTTGAAAGAACATTTAATTGTTCAAACATAGAAGAAACAGACTTGAACACACACATACACACACACGTATATATGGGATAACTCAGATTAGAGAATCATTTAGGAAGCAAAACCAGACTTGATGGCAAGCTGTGAGTCTAGAAGTGAAGAAGGGGTTCACAAATGCCCAGCATATTTGTTAGTAGTTGCCATAGTGCACAATGTATGCTGTACCCCTAAAGGTCCCCACTAGTGATCAAAAGCATATTCTACTCCAAGAGATACTAGAGGGAGAAATATATGTGATCAATCTGAAAGGGCAAAAATAAAATTCACTTTCAGGAATTTGGGGTCGTATTGGATCCCTTCCTAGTCTATTTAAGCATTCCAAACCAAGGTGGCCCATTAACACATTTTATAGATGCAGCTAGTGGTGTGGCTGCGGGCCTACAGTCTTAAAGTTTAGATCAGAGCTGCTCAAGTTTATCGTGCATGCAAAATTAGCTGGGCATCTTCCTAACATGCAAGTTCTGGTTCAGTAAGTCTGAGTCTATGAAGTTGGTGTTTCCGTCTGTGGAGCAATTCCCAGGCCATATTTTATTTTTAAATACTACTTATTTATTTGTTTATTTTATTATTATTTTTTGTGTGTGTGTGTGTGTGTGTGCGTGTGTGTGTGTGTGTGTGTGAGAGAGAGAGAGAGAGAGAGAGAGAGAGAATATAGGTGAGTCAGGGTCTTCTGCCATTGCAAACAAAGTCCAGATGTATGCACCACTTTGTGTGTCTAGCTTTACATGGGTACTGGGGAATTGAACCTAGGCCATCAGACTTGTAGCCAAGCACATTTAATCTCTAAGACATCTATCCAGCTTCCACCAGGCCGTACTTTAGATAGGAAGACTAGATTGTTTTGCAAAGAGGGAAATAGAATTTATCAGCCCAGCAATTTACCAGCACCAGACTATAGCCACAGAGAATACCTGCATGAGCCTCAGCTGCAGCAGCAGTAAAGCTTTCAGACCTTGCTTGCAGATCTTGCCTGGGTGAGGACTCTTGGGATTGATGACTGGTAAAGCCATGCTTCAGTAAGGTGTTATAGCATCACATAAATAGCCACAAAGGCTTTTCTCACCACACTGCCATGGCTTGTCCACCGAGTGAGTAAGTAAGCCCTGGCTCAAGTCTGAAAATAATTGCAACCCACTGGCCTGAAAATTGTCCCACCTTGCCAAAGTGGGATAGAGTAGCCTTTATTCACCTTGAGGTTAAGGAATATTTGGAGTGAAGTTTTACAGAAAGCCATCTGTAGCGGCTGCACTATTTATGTACCTGTCACCAGAGACAAACAAGACTGGAATTATAAGCTAGCTGCTTCTCATATTATGAGTCAACACTCATCCACATTTGGCCTCTACTCTCTGGCCATGCAGCACCCAAGTTATGGCTTGTTTAAATAAGTCAACTCTTTAATTCCAAGAGCATAAGTGCTAGGGCCCAGGACCAGATGCTAGGTTGGGATGCCATGGCAGGAGACTGGCACTGAAGAATGACCCTGGGTGGCTCAGACCCAGCCTGGCCTGCCTGGTGCCTGAATAGACAGGGCAGCTTGTTTTAGCAGGACCTCAGGGGTTCATAAAGACTGAAGAGTCTAGGAGCATAGATCAACTGTGTGGCTGTTTACATACACCTGCATTCATGGTGGACAGCATCAGAAAGGGCCTCCCAACACTGGCAACAGTGAATTGAAGATGGTAGAAATACTGAAGAAGCCTTCTCTCATTCATTTACTTCATGCATGGAGCTGACTCCATTGTAGAGTTTTTCATGAATTACCATTCCAGTTCCATCTGGCCTTTGGACAACCACAACGAAGCTAAGCATCTCTCAATCACTACATTTTCTTTTTGATGCATTTGGACAACTTGTGCTTCATATGTACCTGGCATGGGAGATCCATCTTTTGTTGTCAATAGCTCAGAGGGAACATTAGAGTAGAAAGGAGAAGGTTGATAACTGGAACATAGCTGGAATTCGAAGTCAAGAATTCAAAGATCACCCAGAAAGAAAATGCCAAGAGGGAAAGAAGGTCAGAGGCCGAGCCGAGCCCCAGAGTGCTTCAGAGGCTGTAAGCAAGGACAAGAAGCATCCATCAAAGGCAGACAGCGAGCAGAGAGAAAGGGGAGAGTGGTGGCTTAGAGAAAAGACAGTAGCACAGTGAAGATGATGAAAGAGAGAAGATGATCAGCTACGTCAAGAGTTGCTAATATTCCAAATAAAATGGGGATCGGGATGTGTCATTGAGTTTGGCCAAGCAGAGGTCCACCAATGGTAATCTTGACAAAAACAGCCATGCTGCCTAGTCAGGACTGGGCTGGAGGCAGGCAGAAGAGACAGTGTTTTCAAGGGTTGACTGTCTGAGGAGAGAATAGTGGTGAGCAGAATGACTCAAAGCAGACATGAACCTGAAACAAGAATGACATGAGATCCACGATGGGATTGGGGATGGGTGCTGGCTGTAGGTCTGGGTCAGGTCCCATGCTGACGCTCCTGTTGCTGGACTGCCATAGGTCCGTGAGGTCCAGGAGAAAAGGTGGGAGCAGGTACTTGGGATGCTCAGGGTAACAGAAAAGTCTCAGTGCTTTACCAATCAGCATTCGTGGCACGAGTGGGCACAGGATGTCCATCAACCTTGCTCTATAAATAATCATGTGGTTTTCTCCCCCCTTTTGTTTGTAAAAAGAGTGATATAGCAAAATATTTTAATTAATGGGAAATGACCAGAAAAGAGGAAAGATTTGAAAAGATTTGAATGAGGTGTGAATTGTAAGATTCTTGAGTAGTCAAATGGAGATGCAGCCAGCACATGGTGAAGGTTTGGTTTTGGTGGACACAGCCTCCATGGGGTTGGTTGGGTAGATCAGGAGGGACGTGCAGAGGACTTGACCAGGGTGCAGACATTTTAACTGCCAAGTGGTGGTAGGTCGAGGGTGCATGGAAATGCCTACCAGTTTGCTACCGTTTTCTCTCTGAACCACAAGAAATGTATTTACTTTCAGTTCCTTCTCTTCCTCAACATCCCTATTCATCAAGATTTTAATTGGGGTTTAAGGAGGATTCTGGGAGAACTTTGTCACTAGAAAAAATTTTGGTTCAGAATCTGGCTCTCCCAGGAGGAGACTTCCATGCGGGTACCTGCTGCTCTGTCTTGATCCATGGATGAGGAGCAGAGCCCAGTTCCCTTTGGAGCCATGCAGTTTAAAATGCATTGAACTCTGGTTCACAAGTGCTTTGTTTACTGTGGAATGGCCCAGACAGGAGTCATTTCTCTCCTGGAATGATGACATATGTCCAGGGCCACTAGATAACCGGACTCATTTGTGGAAGAAATGAAGGCGTGAAGGCAGACAGGCAGGCAGGGAGGCAGGAAGAAAGGGAAAAGGGAGATAAGGAAAGAAGGAAAGACTTGAGGTTTTTACCTAGGAGGGCCATCCCCAGTCTAGACTGGTTGAGTATGTTTCGATGTTTGCATCTTGTTTAACCTAATTCCTCTGCTACAGGCTCAGCATCCTGTGATTTTTGCCTAGACTCAGGCATACATCCAAAATGGCTGAAGGATGACAGTGTTTGATTGCTTGTCTCTCTCTCCCTCCCTCTCTCCCTCTCTCTCTCTCTTTTCCCGAAGTTAATATGATGCTTATCTGAGTGCAAAGGAACAGACAGGGAGAAATTTAATGCAAATTTCGCCAGGAGTCTAGTGCCACTTCACAAAATATTGATTAGGTGTCTGATTTGCTCTCCCCTGACAATGGGCCATAGGAACAAGCCAATGAGGTGGGCTCAACTCCAGCTCGTCATGGTCATTCGATAAAGCTAAGCAACCAATGAGGAGCAGTTACCTTTTGATTGGGCGAGAGGCCAGTGAAGGGGGAAACCATCTTAGCAACAGCAGAAAATACTGTACACACCCTTGCACACATGCACACAGACACCACACCACCCTGCTGCTGTGAACAGTGGCTGATCGTGTCTCATAAGGCTTTTGTTTTGCCACAACCCCCTCCAAAGGACAAATTTCTCTTCACAGATCACACTGCTTACCTGGTCAGGCAACCCATAATCCTTTTTTAATGGAATGCAGGGCAACATTACTCTCTCTGCCCCCTCCAACACTGGCCTTATTAAGAATGAGCTTTGATCTTCAGGTAAGCGGAGCAGGCTTTGTTCTTCAACTGTTCTGTTCTGATCTCCAGGGAGCAGGTCACACCACTGCCCTTCCTGGCCAACATGCCACAGGGAGGGGCTGTGGCATGGCTGAGCCCTCTGGCTGGAGCTTGTTTCTTTCCCTTCCTGTAGGAATTGCAGAGAGATTTGGCTTGGCTGGAGCATGCTTCAGGGTCCTTGTTATTTTCCTCACAGGCTTCCCCCTCATTGTTTCATGGCCTCCAAATGCAGAGCCCAGGACGGCTATTCCCTGTAACATTTGGCAAAGTCTTTCTTAGCTACCAGGCTCCAAGTAGTTAACATTCGCATTTGAAAGGCTCCCCACCTCTAGTCTCCACTGTGTTTTTATATTTCTTGAGCAAGTCCCTTGTTCTCCGGGTGCCAGGAGAAAGGGGCTGCCTGCCAATCCCTGGTTTCCCCAAACTAGCAGCTGCCATGACCTTCTTGTTTTTTTAATCCTCTCCCACCCAGAGCCCCAGGTCCCAGTTTGGAGACTATTTTGAGGGCCGAGGTGATGCCCGGTAACTGGAGGGGCACATCGGTTCTCGGCATCAGTTTGTTTTTCCCTCCATGCACTTGGTTTCCTTGCTCTGGAGGCTGGGTTTAGCATGAGCCTTTGATCCAAGAGCATCTGCCCATGGATTACCCAGTTCTGCTGGTGGCGTTCCTCAGTGCTCCGCTCTGACAGCTGAAACTCTGGGTGGAGGAGCCTGTCAGAGAACAGTCTTCATTCTAGGAGGCATGTGGCCATCATTCTATACCAAAGAAAAGGAAGTTGAGACAGTGTCATAGGAAGTTTTCAGTCCAAGAAGGATTTATTTGCTAGGAAATGCTAGCAGCTGTTTTTTATCTTCTCGACTACAAACAAAAGGGCAATGGCAGGGAATGGAAGCGGGGAATTAAGATAGACAGACATGAAATCTCATGTTCTGAATAGCGAGGCTAACAAAACCTAGACCATTTTACCAAGGGGCCATTTTGGATTTCCTCCTGGAGTACGACCATACCCACCCTTTGTGTGCTCCCAGGGAGCAACGAGTGAACTGCAATGGAACGAACATGGACTGGGGGTGTAGCTGAGTGACAGTTTCCCGGCATGTGTGAGGACATGGGTTCTAACCCCAGCACTGCAATATATGAGATATATGAACTATATAAGAGATAAAAGATAAATAAACAAATGATAAGAATGCATATGATGGCTTACGTGTCAGCATAGTGTGGAGTTTGGATGAGTCAAACTGGTCTAGATTTTAGTTACAGCCTTGTAGCAGTTCAATGATATAGTGTTAACAGATTCCTAACTTCTCTGGGCCTGTTTAGAAAATCTGTAAAATACAAGTCACACTACCATGTAGGTTTAAATAAAATCAGATGTGTAAAATGCCTAGTAACAGCTTAGCATAGATAAGTATTCAAAGCTGTTGAATTTTGCTGAATGTAGGATTGTAGGTCTATAATCCCAGCACTTAAGAAGGTTTAGACAGGAAGGAAGGAAGGGAGGAAGGAAGGGAGGAAAAGAAAGAAGAAAGAAAGAAGGAAAGAAACAAAAGAAACAAAAGAAGGAAAGAAAGAAGGAAAGAGAAAAAGTATCGAATCTTCCTTCCAATTCTAGAATTCTCAAATCTTCCTTCAATCAAAGAACGTAAGGACATAGTGCCACTAATTAATTCAAGACACTCTGAACACCTTAAAGCTTGACTTTCTGCAACGCGTATGTGATTTCTGCCCATGACACTTTACATTTTTACATTTGGGGGCAAAAAGAAGCAAAGCAGGTTATGAAACATCTGAGGCAAATGAACAGAACCAGAGCTGATGAGTGTAACACAGGTGTGCCATCTACCTGGGGTTGAACCATCAGAGAAAACATTGCAGGGAAGTCTGGCCTTCAAGAGCATCTAGAGCCAGGACAGGGCAAGGGGATGGAGTGGACAAAAGGGGAGCCTTCCATGCTGATAGTACATCACTGGCAAACTCTTTAGAGAAGAAGTGAGTGTGAACTTGGAAATAAACGGACAGGAAAATTGCTCACTTCAGTGAGAGAAAATGAAAATACATTGTAAAAAATATATTCCCATATATTCTTTCTGCTTTTTTCAGAAACTACTATTTGTATCTCTCTGACTCCTTAGATGTAAAATGGCCACAGTCATGATGAAGTGGTATTGGAAGCAGATAAAATATTTTAGCTGTGTCAAACAGCAACAGTTATACTTAAGTGAAACCTTGTCTCCGTACACAAAGGAACAAAACAAAACCATGTCTTATTCTACACACATGTACTTCCTTTATGACAGGACAAGTGTTTTTAATATGAGAAGCATGTAGGTTAAAGGCACAGTTATAAATGATGGCTAGATAAACTCAATCCTGTGTGTTTTAGCACCCCTATGACAGTGACCTTTGGTGCGCTTCCTTCCAGACAGCTGTCTGTGCTCACTCCTTCCTCTGTGCACTGTGCCTTAGTCCATAAACCTTTCTCTTTGATCTCCCCATTTGCATGCTTATAATAAACATGGAATTGGTGAGACCTGAATCTGTTGAGATGGCTGGCCAATACGAGAAGCCCGTGGGGACTGATGCGGTCTGGTTTCAGGAGTGGGTCTCACAAGTGAGGTCTGGGTCAGAAAGCTATTAGCTTCAGACTCAGGGAATATATTCAGCTGTCATCACTTTTTAATTAAAAATAGCTGGGCGACATGCACATTCCAGCACTTGGTTGTAGCTGGTTAAGCCCTGCCCTTTCCCTGTGCACTGATTCCTGCCCAGATGAAGAAGTCTTCTATCTAGTCGTCTAAGACCTCAGGGTTGTGTCTAAAAGCCATGAGAAACTTGACTTTCAGGTTAGAAGCTGGCCCAAAGTTCTCCTAGAGCCAGTTTTGAGCAGTTAACCTAAGAATGTGGTCTTTTCCTAACAGAAAGAGAGACAGGGAAGAATGGTCACCACGGAAGTCTACCCGTGGTATGAACCAGGCTTCATCCTTGGGGAGCTGCTCCCCACCAGAAGAGACTTGGTAATGCCTGCACGAGAACAGTGTGGAGTAGCATTTCCACAGAATTCCATTTCACTAGCTCCACTTATCTCATTGCTATTTAGGCTGGAAATTTGAGAGACAGTGTGGGATCATCGTAAAAGCTTACTCACCTTGGCTTCTGTTAACACCCCTGCTCCTTAACTCCTTGTCACGTGGCTTTGACTATTCTTAACTATTCTAAACCATGGTTTTCTCATCTATGAACTGAGGACAATAATAATACCAACGACATGCATGCAATGAGCCTTCCCTGTGAAACAGTTAACAGTAAACCCGAAACAACTATGTAATAACTAAGGGCAATTTTATTAGTCAGTGTATATAATACTGGCTGGGGAATATAATCAAGTGGATTACATACAAACTAACCATATTTTATCAGGCTTGAATGGAATGTGGGTATTTAATAAGAACATTATTTGATGCACAGATATTGGAGACAAGAGCCTATTTGACAATGAAGTATGCTAATAGTGTGCCATGATACTTCATTAAAAATGCTATTTATATTACTCTGGTATCTTTGCATTTAAAAAATACTGTGCAAAGCAAAACACCGGCCAGTCCCAATTCTCAAGATGTTGTGATACACAAATTGTGTATTTGACATTTATGGGTGATATGCAAATAAACCATCAACATGTTTGCAGAATTGTCATCACGGAGCATTTATTCAGCACGCCAAAAGAAAATTAGTTTTGACAATCATATTTCCTATCTTTTTGGAGTTAATATCGTAAAATTGATAGTACTGGGATCACTTTCATAGGTACTCTTGGAAGGCAGCATAACGTTTTTGTAGCAAACTGATTCGCAGAAATATTGTTGTTGACGTGTGTGCTGAGATAGCAACTCATTTTAGAAGAGTCGAGGTTAAGTTCTTTGAATGTTTTTATACATGGATTAGAAGACTTCACTTAAATCTACCTGCATATTTTGACTAATTTTCATCTTTTTTTCTTTTGAAGTCCCATTTTCTATTTCCAAGTTAACTGAAGCAGCAGGGAAGGGGTTAATGTAACAGAAATGGGGCAGAGTTCCCCCAGTAGTTAACACTCTACTTGCCCCTAAGACCCTATTAGTGTTGCTGGTTCCCCTTGTCACTCTGAAATCAACGGTTCTCTGCTGGGCCTCCTGGGAATACTGACTCTTCAGTCTCCACATCTGCATCCTTGGGAAAGGTGTATCAGAGTCACCCAGGACACTGGGAAGATGCAGAGGAGGAAGCATCTTGTCTACCATAGATGAGAACCTCCTCTGCCCCACATTCACATTGCCATGCCGCCCAAGCACACAGGGATAAGGAATTAGGCAGAAAGTCCTCTGAGACTATGAGTGAAAGAAATATTTCCTCAGCTTTATTTGTCAGAGATTTGCATCAGAAGGGCGAAAAGCTGGCCAACACATCTATTCATCCTGCCCATGGGATCTAGAAGCTTACATTTTGTGTGAGCCAAGGATTATTGCTCTCCACCCCTGGTTCCTACTGTAGGTCCTCTCAGCGCATCACTGTCCCTGCAGATAATGCCTCAGCCTTCTTGTCCTGCTCCTGCCACTTGTCCTGTGGATGCTGAGGTTGTGGCTTCGTGGAGACCTTGGAGGTGGAGGAGTACTCTACTCTTGTCAGCCGAGGTCTCTGCTTCTGCTAGTTCTTCTTGAAGTGACGGACTCCTCCTTACCACTCTTGGCTTTCTGGGGTGACTGACTCCTCCTTACCACTCCTGGCTTTCTGGGGTGACTGACTCCTCCTTACCACTCCTGGCTTTCTGGGGTGACTGACTCCTCCTTACCCACTCCTGGCTTTCTGGGGTGACTGACTCCTCCTTACCACTCCTGGCTTTCTGGGGTGACTGACTCCTCCTTACCCACTCCTGGCTTTCTGGGGTGACTGACTCCTTCTTACCACTCCTGGATTTCTGGGGTGACTGACTCCTCCTTACCCCCACTCACCTTTTACACAGAAGTTCATGAATCCTTTTTTCTGGCTTCATTCCTCTGTTGTGCCTCCTCTCCTCTTTCCACATCATATTTACTTTGATGGCAGGACTGACCATATCTTACCACAGTATTCTTGGAGAGATCCTTTTCTCTTTTAAAGGCTAAGGCTTTATTCTCCTGTCCTTGGTAGTGTAAATATATTCATGTTTCCCTGAATAAATAAATGAACTAGTGGTGCAATTGAAGGTCTAAATTTATTCCAAAAGTAAATTTTTAGCTCTGGAGCAAGTAGCATCACTTTTTTGGGTGCTGCACATCTAACTTGAGTTTTTTTTTTTTCCTGAAGATCACAGACAAAGTGATTCCACCATGCTTTATATGCTTTATATGACACAGTTAGAAGCCCATAAAATGTCTTTTCCATTTAAGATATGGAGCTAATGGAAAAGAGAATGGAAAAATAAAACCAGTGTCTTTGTTATATATACCTTGAAGTGAATTTAGGTAAATGAGCAATCTATATTACAGATCTAACTGATCTTTCTTGAGTGTTATTTTACTTAATTGTTTGATTTAATTTCCTGGCAAATGAAAGTTGACAGAACTAACCCTGAGACCACTTATTTGCTACAAACCCCTTCTCTTCTCTAAACCTCATTTATTTCAATTAATTTCCCATCATTCCTTCTCTTTAACAGCATGGAGTGTAGTCTAAGCATTACACAGTTTTCTTGCAGAGGTACAGTTCAAAAAACAGCATAAAAATTCTACCATCTACAGCGATTTGGGAGCCAACAGCTGTACTCATAGATTGCTGGTGGGAATGAAGAATGTAGGAGCCACTTTGTGAAGACTGAGAGGCAGTTTCCTTAAAGAGTTAATCGGAACATAAAATAAGAAAAGATTCCACAAAGATTTGTAGATGAATACTCATAACAACAATTTCAAAAAGTGAAAATAAATGTCTATGTGCTGGTTTGAATGTATGGCCCCATAGACTCAGGTGTTTGATTAAGATTGAGCTTACAACTTGAATCTCCAGTGGATGGAACC
>PVHP010051665.1:0-11384 GCA_004024765.1 Zapus hudsonius | reverse complement strand
GGTTTATTTGGATTACAGACTCGAGGGGAGACTCCATTCTGGCAGGGAAAACGATGGCATGAGCAGAGGGCTGGACATCACCTCTGCCACAGCACTGCAAACAGCGGCAGGAAGGTGTGCCAAATACTGGCAAGGGGGAGCTGGCTTATAACCCCCATAAGCCCACCCCCAACAACACAACTTCATCGAGGTTGTAAAACCCAAACTGCCATCAGCTGAGGATCGATCTATCAGAACACATTCATTTGTTTGTGGGGGACACCTGGATCAAACCATGACAGCAAACATTTATGATTTATGAATTTCTTTTATTCTATGACTATAATAAGTTCATATAATCACTTCTATGTTGGAGCATATTATTTGGGGCAATGTGAATGAATCCATATTCACTCATATTTGGCTCAGAATAAACTATGCCTCATTCTCTGACCTGAGAGCTCTGTTTTGCTTCAATAGAACAGAAAAGCAAGGTGAAGAAAACCACCTAGGGAAGACAGTTCCAATTATTTAAGAGGGTTGGCAAGAATACAAAGTATAAATATATGCTATAAGTTCATATAAATTATGTTAATATATTTATATTAATATATAATGCAACATGTAAATAGTTTTTTAATGGAAGGATAACCAAAAAAACTAAAGAGGTCAGAAGTTACTTACATGGGTAAAAAGGGACAAACACAGAACCCTGATTTGTGTGAATACAGCTCTTTTTTTTTTATTGTCCATAATGAGTTACATTGTTTAGTGGGCCAACAATGAGTTGTTATCCCCAATTCCTCATTGCCCCCCTCCCCAGCCCCAGTCAGCTGGATATCCTCCTCCGTGGGCCATCTGGATCAGTCTTTGTGGTAGGGGACCATAGATAGCCTAGTATTCAGCCGGGTTCTCCTGACCCAAGTGTGTTGTTACTGAGGGGTGCCAAGCAACATTTTTTTTTATAGATTTGATTTTTTTGAAACCATGTATTTCACATAGCTATAAAACAAACAAAAATTCAAGGCAACCCTACTCACCAGAAGAAAAATGTCACAGATGAGCCTAATTGTGAGGAAATGGTGATACAATGGGTCATTCCAAGGAGCTCTAAAACAGCCCTTCATGTACTCTTCAAGTGGGGTACACTTTAGTTATCATGACATCATTGGTCCTGTTACTCATATATATATATATATATATATATATATATATATATATATATATATGTTTTTCCAGGTAGGGTCTCATTCTAGCCAAGGCTGACATGGAATTCAGGGTGGCCTTGAATGCACAGCGATATTCCTACCTCTGTCTCCTGAGTGCTGGGATTAAAGGTGTGCACCACCATGCCAGGATTCTCCCAAGACTATTTTGTATGTGCTGGGAAAGAGTAAGTGGATTGCTGTGCTCTATGAGTAGTAACTAAGATTGGATATGGAGAAAAGGCGATGAAAGATGGAAATGCTGAATACAACCTCGTGGTACTGAACTAGAAGTGTTAAAGCCCATCTCTTCCGCCCCATCTCTGGGATTACAGATACATATCACTATGCCAGTGAGCAGCAGGGAGCCAAGCTCGGGCCCTTGACTTGCACAGTAAGCACTTTACCACTGAGCCATCTCCCTAACTCATACCACTCCTCAATTTTAAAAAAACTGATACATAAAGGGTAAAAATGTTATATTTATCCTACTTTCCCTGGAAAAAATACCTCCCATGATTACCAAATGAAACTTTAGGGAAATGTTCTCTTTCTAGCTACCAAATGAAAAAAGCATGATAGAACGTGAATAGATTACTCTTATAATATTAAATTATGAAATAATGGACCCAGGGAATAATCAATAATGGATGTTTGGGTAGGAGAGATATTTAAGCTGTTAAAGGCCCTTGCTTGAAAAGACTGATGATGGCCCGGGGTTCAATTCCCTAGTACCTATGTAAAGCCAGACACACGAAGTAGCACATGCATCCAGACACCATTTGCTGTGGCAAGAGGCCTGGTATGCTCATCCTCCCTCCCTCTCCCACGCATTCTCTCTCTCTACTTGCAGATGAATAAAAAGACCATCCAGGGATACTGACTGAGCTCCAGGTCAGCCTGGGCTAGAGTGAGGCCCTACTTAAACACAATGAACTGGGTTAGATGGTGGATTAGGAGCCATGCCAAAGAAACCTGGGAGAAAAGGAGGCAAGATAACACACAACACACTCTTCCACCAAGAGTGAAGATGGCAGCAAAAACCATCAATACATAAGAAAAGACAGCCGAGGGAGATGGCTCAGTGGTTAAGGCACTTGCCTCCAGTGCCTAAGGCCCTGGGTTCAATTCCCCAGGTCCCACATAAGCCAGACCCACAAGGTGGTGGCCATGGTGCACTCTCCTTCCTCTCTCTCTCTCTCTCTCTCTCTCTCTCTCTCTCTCTCTCTCTCTCTCTCTCTCTTTCTCTCTGCTTGAAAAATGAATAAAATAAAAAAAAAAGACAGCCGAGTGCTTAGCACAAGAGAAACAAACCACTTCTACCACATCTGCCAGGGCCCAGGGACATTATAGAGGAAGTGGAGATTGAAACATGAGTGCTGCTCTCACTGCTATCTTGACAACCAGCTCCAGGGGGATGGTAACAGACATCGAGGATAATCAAAACTCATCAAAGCAGAAACCCAGAAGTTGTAGAGCTTAACACTAAAGTAGACTTATAACACAACCTCCAAGGCTCTAAGAACACGTGGAAGAGGGTGGAAAGACGTAAGAGCCGCAGGGTGGAAAGGAGTATCCAACAAAGACTGGCTGATGCATTCCTGACCCCAGGGTGAGTACCAACAGCCCTAATGAGGATGGAATGGGATATTCAATGGAATGGGCTTGGGGAAAGGGGGATATAAGGATATAGCCCAATGGGAATATGACCAAAACACGATGTGTTCATGCAGTAAAGTTCATAATTTAATAAAAAATAAAGCAGATGGAAATACTCAAAGGAGAGAGACAACCAGAGCATCTCTGTGCTTTGTGATGTGATGGCACACTAGCTAGGGAGCAGAATAGTTCAGTCTAACATCTCACTGCCAAATTATAGGAAATGAAATGGATGGATGTGCTAAACATGATCATGGAGATTCAGTGACCAAATCCAGACTGTCAGAAACTCTAAGACGAAAGCCCAATATCTTTAACAAGTAAACTGTAAGTAGAAAGAGAGGGGTTAAATAGACAGGGGAGGGGCAAGGGGCTCACTGTCCAGAGTGTATCTGCTTTTTTGTTGTTGGGCTGGGGATTGAATGCAGGGCCTTGTGCATACAAGGCAAGTGCTGAGTGCTGAGCTACACCCCCAGCCCTGCTTCTTTTTCTTCCCAGAACTCTGATTTTAACAGCATACAAAATAGCAACACTCCTAATTCAGACTTTGAAACAATTAGGGGACATTTCAACACTGAATGGCCATTTAATACTCTTAGGAAATTAATGTTCAATATGGGAAACTTATTGCTATTGTAATTAGAAAAAAATTAGAGATATGTAATGAAATATTTACAGATGAAATGTTAAAATGCTTGGGACTGACTTCAAAATAATCTCATACAGAGGAAGTCACAGACAAATAAGATTAGGTTGGCTGAGAGCTGACAGTTCTTGAAGACAGCTGATAGGAACTAACCTCTCTAGGTGAGTAGCTAGTGAGACGTTCAAAGGAATGGGTGTAAGCACAGGCCACAGGAGAGGAGTACTGGGCAATCCTCAAGATAAAGTAGGACTTGGCCAATCTATACAGAGGTCACAAATTGAAGTGCCCACAAACTCAATGTATCGGTCGGGAGCTTATAAAACAGCAGCCTCTCCTGTTCTAATTACTCCTTCCATGCCTTGCTGTCAGGACTGGCTAGGGTTTTCTACAACTGCCTCCTAACAGAGGAGATGGTCACCACAGGCCCACCCTCCCAGAGAAAAACATCCTAGAAAGATCCAGACGCAGCTGCCAAGTGAGAAGGGATTGTGGGACAGCAGCAAAGGTGGGCATTATGGTCCTAGGGCCAGTCCCAGGGACTCATGAACCCGAGTGACCTTAAAGCTTTCTGCAGTCTGTGCAAATGCAGCAGGAGAAGTGATATTCTGTCATCAGAATGGGAAAGAAGCAGGCTGTGGTGGGTGCGCCTATAGGCCCAGCACTTAAGAAGCAGAGGCAGGAGGATTGTGAGTTTGAGGCAGACTTAGCTGCATAAAGAGATTGTGTCAAGAAGGAGAGACAGGAAAAAAAAAAAAAAAAGGAAGGGGGAGAAAAGAAACACAGAAACAAACAAAAAACTCTCCCAAAACAATTCTTTTTAAAAAAGGAAGGAAACCCTGTAGTGAGAAAGACTAAAATATATAGTAGTGACATAATTATCTTTACTTGTGTTATTTCCTGGCAGAATTGCACATTTTAACCAGTAACACTAAAATCTGACTTAGAAATACAGATAATACAAATAAATAGACAGATATAAATAAGTCGAACTGTCATTTTTTAAGGCCTATAAGAGTAACTAGAGGATCCAGAACTATGAAAGGAAGACCAGGAACTGACAGAATTTCTGAATCTAGAAACAACAGCAGGCTGTGACATTTTACTAGTTATTCACAGCATTTTTATTGTTTTCAGTTTTTCTTCCTACCATGAAAATCTTGAATTTCTATCTGTGGTTCTCATGGTCTCACAGGATTTTGGAAGAAGATGGAATATACTGTTTCAAATGAAGTCCCAGTAGGGTGTAGAAGCACACACCTGCAGTCCTAGATACCTGGGAGGCTGAGTTAAAGGATCACTTGTGCCTAGCCTAGACATGGGAGGCTAGCCTGAGCAAACTAACCAAAACCTCCAGGTATATTTGACACACCTGTGCTCCTGGTACAGGACCACTCCTTTCTGGGAAGGTCCCAGCAAGGGGGCTGGCTGAGGCCTGTGTGAGGCTAAAGTACATCTGAGATAATCAACATGGAAAGCTGTCCATGAGCTAAGCAAAGTGGCCATGTCAGATGGTGAATAATGAGATCCCCCTGCTCTCCCGAACACTTACACCACTGTCTGTCTACCTGGCCTGGGCAGTTCTGAGCTGTGAAGATGGTTCTGAGGAGGGTCAGAGGGATCTCACTGCAGGCTATCTGCCAGCAAGTGTGCACACAAAACTGCCTACCTGCACCGCTGCTCCCATTCGGGTGAGGGACGATGACAGGCAGGTGATTACGGTGTGCTCTGCAGTTAAACTTGTGAGCCTCATAGAAATGGGCTTGAAGAAAAGTGCTCCATCAGACACCAAAACTACTTCTTGCACCTGCAATCTTCTTCCATAGCCTGACATGCCTGGGCCCATTACAGCCTCTGATAATGCTGATTGGTTCAGCTTGGGCAAGTGCACAGACCACCAGCAGCCACCCCCTACAACCAACACCGAGTTTCATTCCTATAATGGCCTTCTCTGCCAGATGAGCCTGCTACTTAGATAATTACAGTGTCCACAAACTTGTTCTTCTTCCAGGATGAAGGAAACTGATTTATGTGGTTGGCACCTTCTATGCAGTATGTATAAAAATGCAGTCCGTGGAGGCCTGGCGTGGTAACAAGTGCCTTTAATCCAAGCACTTGGGAGGCAGAGGCAAGAGGATCAATGTGAAATGTGAATTCCAGGTGAGCCTGGGCTAGAGTGAGATCCTATGTCAATACCTCCCCCATGCAGTCCAGGAGTTGAAAACCCATCTTGTGAATATGCAGGCTCTTGGTTCCTGAGATCTTACACACACACACACACACACACACACACACACACACACACACACAGGCCATGAAGCCTGCAGTCTATAAGGGCTCTAGACAGCAAGAGGAGTACTCTCCCTGCAAACCAGATGCCACAAATCTATGAACCCTACAGAACTAAAAGACAGTGATACCAGGTAGTGCTTCAAACTCATTAACTTTCCAATTTCTTGATGTCAGAAAAATTAACACTGATGTTTAATTTTGAAAATTACATCTATAACAAAGTAAAAACCAAGATAGTGATTTTGGCTGAGCTCTAAAAGCTATCTTCACATTGAAAAGACTATGCGGTCCTTTATTAATATTATATTGCTCTCCCAAATTTCAACAAGGATTATGAGAAAAGCACAGCAGGTGTTAGGAAAGTTTAGGTTATGACCATTCAAAGATGTTTGAGTTATATTTATCTTTCCTTTATAAGCATCATGTTTTTATGATCTGTGTCAATGCTGACAGGTCCCAATATGAAGCCCCTATAGAAAGGCCCAGAATTCTGTTTTGGGTTTCACTAGGCAGGACAATACCCCATCCTACAGTGAGTTATTTTTTCAAAAGAAGTGACAATAAAAGCACAGACTCAAGGGCCTCATTAGCCTGTCTATAATCTTTGCAGTAGGAGAGTAAAACTCATAGGCAGAGAGGAGGAAGAGGTAGTTGGGATGGGAAAAGCCTTCATGATATCAAGACCTGGGATGGACTGTACATGCCCAGCTAAGCATCCCCTAAAACAAAATCAAAACCAGACACAAAATAAAACAAGAGACTAATCCAAAAGTAAAAACACCCTTGAGAAAAAAATCAACTAGGCAGTATTGTAACTTGACTTTCATACTCAGTCTTCTGGTTTTATTTAAATTAGAGGTAGGCACTTTGAGTGGAATTTGGTTAAGCAGGGCAAATTTGGTCTGACATGTCCATGAAAAGAAGATACTCCCACAGCTGCATATATTAAGTCAAAAACCAACATGCTTTCATAGCCCTGCAAAGTATGAGTATCTGATCAATATAAGGCTGACCTCCCCCCCCAGCCCACCTACCAGTAAATATAACAAGCCTTTGCTGTGAAGCTTTGCCTGGCTGCCTACAGTGTGAGTCTGAATCAATCACTGAACTAGTTTTAATTCCAACTATCAGGACAAGATTTATATACTGGATTTGTAAGTTTGACTGCTCCTAAAAAATATAATCTATCCCTTTTGTTACTCAGCCGTAGGCATTCAAATCAACCAGAGTCCTTAATCAGAGCTGAATAAAATAAAATTAGCAGAATAAGAAAATATTTGAAAGCAAAATATCTAAGTATATATGCAAAACTATAATGGTCATACTTACCTATCAGCCCCTTCTCCAGAGTGAAGGTCTTGTTTGTAAACATACATTCAAAAGCCACGATGTGGAAAATCTTGTTCACTGTGTTGTGAGTCCCAACTATTCGAATATACCTGAGGGTAAAAGAAAAGCAAATCTGTTGGAAAATGCACTACACCAAACCAACCCAATAATAACCAGATGAAGCACATCATTCCAACACACACTATACCAGGACATGGACAGAAGACTTTGAACTTGACTTCAGATTCCGTGTCTGCTCCTAGGCTAGCTAGCTTCAGCTGAGCCTAGAAGAATTACAGCAAAACCATGATGATGCCACTTCCCAGAAGCTGAGGAAAGCCTGGATCTGATTCACCTAGAAATCACACTAGGTATCGTTCAGCTCAACCCTTTAATGTAGAACAAGCTGACATCCATGAGACAATTATACTAGAGGATAACAGCGTCTACATCGCCTATGGCTAGGAGTGGATCTGGACACATCAACAAATTTGGAGAACAAACCAAGTGTTCTCCAGCTCAAAGAGAGATTTCAATCCACTGCAGACCAATGCATGAAATTAATATTGCTTGCCTGTCCAAAGGAGACGTGCATATAAACCCCTCTCAATATTGTTCCTCTTGGTAATGCTCCTAAATCTTTGCTAGGGTGTTAACCCCGTGTACTTACACATGCCCCCCCCCCACCTGACTGCTGAGGACCTGCAGAATAGACCCAGTTTCTTCTGTCCTCCCTCAGGCCCATGGATCTGGCTGGCATGTGCACAGGGTGCGGAGTTCCCCAGGCAGGTCTTGAGCATCTTGGCCTGTTCATCCTGTCCATCTCCCTGGAGGCTTCATCTCCGACAAACAAGCATTAACCTTGAAGCAACTTGCTCACTCGGCTCTCCAAAGGGCCAAGAGTTCACAGGCTAATGAAGACACAAACTCACTCTTCTGAGTGTCACACAATTCCATGGGGAATGTGCCACATACCATCTTACTAGAATTCAAAGGAAGAATAACTAGAGTAACTGACAAAGCTTACCCAACAATGAACCTGCATGCTGGGGACCAGGGGCATAGGAAATGAACAGACTTCAATTAGGTGATGAAAGATCAGGCAGGTTTTAGTCATATCTGCCCTCTGTGTGTAAAACAATCTTTTCTTCAGATGATAAAATTTTACTTGTGAACTAATTGCTATTCACTAATTTGGTGATTTCTTTACATTTCTCATCCCTCCAAGTTAACTGTATAATGGAAAAGCCAATTTGAAAATTTCACATTAAGAAGACTATATTTAGGGTTTTGGGGGTCCTGTTTCTTCAAGTCCAACCTCATGGGATTCCCTGTGCACCTAGTTTAGCCGCCTGCTCCTTGACAAGAGCTGATCATCATTTTCATAACCGACATTAATGGCTGTTCCAAGGCTCAGACTTGCTGCAGGGAGATGTCATTCTTCCTGTGCTGAAAACTCAGCCACTGCTCCTCTTACCAGAGCTGTGGATATCTCCTCAGCCTTGGTGCAGACAAAAGGTCTCAGTTTAGGAGGGTTGGGATGGTCAATTCATTTAAAATAAGTTCTTAATGTTCTGAGTAATACAGATTATGCTGTCTCTTACTGTTGGCAGTAACAATCCCCCTGATGCTTTCTGGAAGGGAAAGGGTGTGTTAAACCTGGCACCTGGGCCTGATTCTAATTTTGTCCGTTTCCTTAAACCCACAGGAACTCAACTAGCAGAGCACTTTCAAATGTACATGCCCAGGGTATCGCGAGTGTCTTGCTGCAACCTTAGAGGGAATGTGGTTTGGTGGAACCTGATCAGATCACTTTTCTATTCTCAAAGTCAAGTTTTGATCAAAGGAGAGTCAGTGCTCCTACTGTGCAAAATACAGCAGCCTCCCAGGAGGTGACTGAAAGGTCCTTTCCACTTGGCAGTTCCCAAGGTTTAATACAGACCAGGCTGACCCAAGCAGACACCATACAGTTCCTGCCCTCCCCTTCTGTTTTAAAATTACATGGAACCAAGCTTTCCAAAATTTCCATCTTTTACCCCTGGTATAAATGTCAGGAATGGGCAAAATTATGTAACTTACTTTCCCCAGAGCTATAAGCAATCGAAAATAAAAAGTTGTTCCAGAATACATTTTACAGCCTTAATGATAGTGTTCAGGATGATAAACAAAATAACCTATGTGGCTGGAAAAGCAATGAGACATGCCTCCAGATAAGAAGTCCTATAGAAACACAGATAATGTTATCTTGCTGCCTAATCCTGAGGTCACATTAGCAATTCACCACGTCACATCATATCCTTGATTAGCTATATGTAATGCTCATAACAAATCTGATTATTCTACTTCCACAATATTTTCTAAGTCTATAAAATTATAGATAACTTACAAAAATGGCTAGAAGTCCTTACTGAAAACCACATTTTAAAAAATGGTAACAATAAATGAAAGAAGCTATGATCCACGATCCTTCTCAAGCAAAAAGCTTTAAAAACCCTGGTCTTTCTCTGATACTGAAGACCTACACTAGAAATGCCACTCTGTTTTAATGAATGGTCTGGCTTCAATGACTGGTGGTAGCCACTAAACACTACAGGAGGGATTCTGGGGCCCTGTCCTTGGGAACCAATGGCAGAGGGGCACACATGCACCTCCTCTAATCATGGGGCTCATCCAAAGGTCATCCCAAAGGCAGGTGAGCAGTCCCAAGGGGCAGGGCTAGAGAGAGTCCTTGCCATGTTTTCACTTCACTTCAACATGGTCAACACACCTAAGTAGGAAAAGTAGACACCACTTTTCTGTCACAAGAAATCCTGGGACACCAAGCAGGTAAAGCTCAAGATTTGTTCCTTTTCCTTTTCAGAACGGTCTCTTCAGTGCGCAGTCACACTCTGATTTAACCTGGTAATAAGGGCAGTGGCAGCTAGCGGCTTCATCAGCGCGTGGCAAGGAGCATGGCTGCAACGACAGAGCCTTTGTTCTCTCCGAGGTCCTCAGCAGCAGCTCAGCGCGATGGAAGGTAATTAAAACTTAAACGGGGCTGGGGAGGCAGACAGATAGCAAACTGGCCAGTTCTGAGGACAAATGCTGTCCACATGAGCCCCAGTGTACCAGTCTGTTCCCACCACTCCTGCCTTCTCCGTGTTAGCTGTCTTCAAGTGGCTGACAGAATCTGGTTCCTGAACACCACTTGGCAGAACAAGATGTTTCAATAACGAAGTTCCCCTGAGCGGCGAGCCTATGGGTGAAAGGGATGGGATTCTGTCTCCTTTAATAAGATAAAGTCTCAAGGCCAAGAACAGCATGCTAAGATTGGAAGGCACCACGGAGTTTTGGAGCAGGAACAGTTGGGGCTTCAGAGCAGTTCAGCCCATCACATAATGAGAAATGTCACATTGGAGAAAAATAAATGTTTTGACAATGTGTTGAGCCTTAGTTTCCTCCTCTACAAAGAAAGGTCATTGAAAGAAACTCTGATGGGGTATTTACATGACTTAAGTGTTTAAGGTAGGAAGGGGAGCTTGGCAGAGTAGGACAGCCTGGAGTGACTGCTGGATACTCCGTTTTATGAGTGGGACTTCAAGAACATGGTTGTCTGACTGCCAATGCTCACTCAGGTGGGCCACAGACTTGAGCAGTGCACCTTCCGGGGACCACAGCACAGGTATCATGGGCCACAAAAAGCAGACTCCATTCAGAATATACATTGCCTGGCTCTATACTATTTCCTGCTTTGATCCTTCAAACTTAAAAAAAAAAGTCCTTGGCCTACCTCCATGCATGAGGAAGCGAGAGAAGCATCTTTTGTCCATACATGAGTTTAACATTTAAAGCCTCCTCCCACCTTCCCAAGCTTCCCACCTTGGCAGAGAAGGCAAAAATCTAGGACTTGTTAGGACTGCGTGTGATCTGCTACTCAGGCCCACTGAGGACTTTATTTTTGGTGCAAACCTTGGAAGTTAGCAGTGTTGATTAAGGAAAAAAAAAACTTCCTTAGAGAGCCTATAAATATTACCTACCTGTTGTTGAAAGGTACAAATTCCTAAACATCTTTCCATCATTTCTGTCAGAATGCTACCAGAGCTAATTTTTAAGTTACACATCTTTGATGTATTAAGAAAAGACAGAGCCCCCAGAAGGCAGTTAGTGTAGTGCTGGAAGGCACTGCACAGGCTGCCAGGGGAAAATGATCAACGACAGCTGGACTAAACAGAGACCACTGACAGGAAACACAATCGGTGGTTATGAGTAGGCTGACCACACCTCCTAGTAGGAGTGAG
>PVHP010051664.1:0-11377 GCA_004024765.1 Zapus hudsonius | reverse complement strand
TTCCTTTCTTTTCTTCTTCCTTTTTCTTTTTCTTTTTCTTTTCCTTTTTCTTTTTCTCTTTCTCTTTCTTTCTTACTCTTTCCCTCCTTCCCTCCTTCCCTCCCTCCCTCCCTCCTCCTCTTCCTCCTCTTCCTCCTCCTCCTTCTCCTCCTCCTTCTTCTCCTCCTTTTTAGGCATGTGTGTGGTGTATGCATATGTACATGCCCATGTGGTCACCGCGGTGGGGGACAGTTGACTGTGCCGGGTGGATATCAATCATATGACCCACTTCATTGCTCCCCTGCCATTCTCATTCTTATTTCCAGGGGATTCCCTGACCCCTTAGCCCCTGGGTGGGGCTGGGGCTACAGGTGTGCATGACCAGGCCCCTTTTCAGGCCTTCACACAGGTGCAGGAAGCATACTTAACTGCTGAGCCATTTCCCCAGCTGTCATATTTTCTTTCGGGTATCTGAGATTGTGTTTGCTCTTGGCTTTCCACCCTTCCCCTGCACCCCCTTGCCTCCACCCTAGTGGAAGCCAGCTTCAGACTCCAACATTCAGTGCATCCTTGGTTCTTTGAGTGGATGGACCTTGCTACCCAGCTGTGTGTCTGTGTCAGGCAGCCTGGGACAGGGTAGGAACTCCCACTTCAGTTTGCGTTAGTAGTGAAGACTTCAAGAGCGCACGTGGCTGGAGTGCTTGTTGGAAGCCTGGAGCTGACTGAACATGCCTGTCCCCAGCATTCTTCTTGGAGGCAGCTGCTGTGACCAGCCTTTCTGCACCCCAGACCCCACTGATCACCCCCAACCTGCCTCCATGAAGGACTACATTTTCTCAGCTTGTTTGGTGTGAACACATTTCTTTGTAGAGGGTCAGACTCTATTCTGGATTATGAAATTTAGAGGATGGAACTGGAGACATGTCTCAGTGCATAAATTGTTCACTGATAAAGCCATAGTATCTGAGTTAGATCCTCAGACCCCACATAAAAAGCCGTTAAGAGGTGGGTGGGCTGATGGTGACATTGGAGGCAGAGAGAGACAGCAGAAGTTCCAGGAAGCAAACCCAGAAAAGAACAGCAGAGCAAGAATCCAGAGTGAGAAACCGTGTCTCAAATGAGGTGGATAGGAAGACCAGCCTGAGAGCTGTCCTCTGACCTCCACATGTGTGACAGGGCACATGCATGTGCGGTCTCTCTCTCTCCTCACAAACACACACACACACACACACACACACACACACACACACACACACACACACTGAAAATCATTTAGGGTTTGGGAACCACATATAAGGAGGTGCTAGTACTGACAAACCAGTGTGTGAAAGTCTTTCTAGAAAAATCATTATTTCTTTGTTTTCAAACTTGTGTCTCTTCATCATGAACAGTGAAAAATATCTTTAGGGTCCTCACATAGCTTTCTGGTCCCTAGTTTATTTTGGTTGGCTTATGCAGTGTTTAAGAAAGTTTCTTTGCCAGCTAGGCATGGTGATGCATGCCTTCAATCCCAGCACTTCAGAAGCGGTGGCAGGAGGATTGTGGGTTCAAGGCCAGCCTGGACTACATTGCTAAACCTTGTTTAAAAAAACCAAGCCAAAAGGAAAAGGAAAACTCTATGTGTTTATGCTTACAACTCAGGAGAGCTTTACAGGACAGTTTGTACACTGAGTTCCTTTGGCAAGCATTGGAAGTTCTGACCACATCGGTCTGGATCCCGTCTGGGTAGCTGGGCTGGATCACCAGTATGTGGGGAGTTCTGCCATGTTCGTGGTTTCCCTACCTGAAGAGAAGCTCTCTGAGCAGGGCTGTGGAGCCTGCTTTCCTCCACTCCTCATAGACATGGCCTCACTGGACCCTTAGCAGTGGGGGTGGGGTGTGACATCAGCACCTTTAAGGGAGTCATTTAACATGATGTTTCCCTGTTTGATTCCATTGGCTTCTTGTTTGTTGAAAACATGATTTTCCAGGAAAATCCACTGGCCTTCAGCTGTGGAGGAGGCCGACACAGCTGCCCGGGAATGGCTGACTTGCTTATGCAGGACTGCAGCCAGAGCAGTTAAGGGAGGGGGAGGGGGAGGGGGAGGAAAAGGACATCTGAGCACGTATGTCCCCACTAATTGTTCCCCCCCATAATGTGTGTGGGGAGCACAGCAGCTCCAGTGAGGGCTGCGCGCAGCTGCAGTTTGCTGTCTCCTTGCCCCTTCCTAACTCACCTCTCAGGGACCAGGGCGAAGACTGTCCTATGACCAGCCCTGGACTATTTTTGCATTCTTTAGACACTATTTATATTTTTTATTTCCTTTCTATAATTACACTTAAGACCCTGTGTGCTTAAATCTGAAATCTGTTTATCTGAAATCTAAAATATAATTCTGTTCATTTATGATATGATTTGTAATGCAGTTATAAATATTACAGTTAATTACTTCATAAATTACATTATCAGAATACCTTCTGAAGCTGACTGACTGCCTGTCTCAGCAGTTCATCATTTGGCTCCATTTTCAAGGTAGGTTTAGATTTTCAGACCTGTCTTTGCAGAGCTGTGATCTACCTCCTCCATCTCTTCCTGAATTGTTGCTGCTGACACTGGTTGAATTAGATTAGGGGCCTGGCTTTGGCAGTTAAGATGTCCCCAGGGACGGAGACCGGGTGAGGCATCAGAACCATCAGTAGAGCTGTGTTCTGTAAAATGAAAAGATTGAGGTCACTTGTGAGGATCCCTGCTTGCAGTTCTTGGGCAAAAGCTCGAGCCTGATTAAGACAAGCCCATTTCATAGACACAGCCTGTCCCCAGTCCTCAGCAGGGAGATGCCTTGGTGTGGCTCGTTCCTCTGCCTGATTGTTCCCACATCCCACAGGTTCTGCACTAGGAGCATTCTGCCTGTGCCCAGGCCTTGGGGGAGCCTGCTCAAGCTGTGCCTTCTCCCTTCCTACGGTTGGACTCTCTTGTTCTTGGATAACAGTGCCTAGCATTGTTCCTGAAGTAGGGTGCCATGTACACCTGCCTGTGCACTTACCTGCACCTGGTGATTCTTGTGGTGCTGTTGGAGGTGCTCACCTCAGTTTCTGAGTTTGTGAGGAAGCATGCACATGGCCACACTAGGAATATTCTCCAGAAGGATTTGGAGAAAAGAAGTTTGGGAAACGCTGCCTTGTAGATTCATGCTACTGCTTGCTTCCCCAGGGCACCTGAGACCTTTGCTCTGGATGCTTGTGGTCCCAGCGGGAGCCCTCACCTCATCTAGATGCATCTGTGCTGTTGTCCCCCATGTCACCTTGCCAGTTATGAACACAAACTAGTGCCTCTCCCTGACTGTAGCTAGGGGCACATGCCAGCTTCTGGCCAGAGCTCTCGATTCCTGTCATTCCAGGGGAGCTGCCAACCTGTCTTCCCATCCTTCTGCAGCTGCTCTTTCCCCGCATGGTGCTCTGCCCTGCCCTGGGCTATCTCTCTGCTCTCCCAGGCCCACACTCCCGACCACTCGTGCCCACTTTCTCTCTCCACTGCCCTGCTCTCCTCTGCACACCACAGTCTGCATTTTCTTCTTCCTTTTTCTTTGCCCACTTTCATTTCATAATGGGAAGAGGAAACTTTTGTAGGAAGTGTCTTTTTTTTTCCTGGAAGGCTGGCTTCTTAGCAGGACATCATGATACCACACTTCAAAGTCCCTGCTTCCTGGTTCAGCACAAACCTGGTCCTCTGCTAGTTCAAGCACAGCTCCTGCTCTAGGATCTGACTTTTGCCCTGGGACTCTGGTTCCTTTGGGCCACCTATGCAGCTCCATAGCTCCCTGGGCTGCACAAAGAAATGAGTGTGGGAGTTTTTCACATCACTTGTACAGTGTCTGAGCAGCTAAGGATTTTTCCCCCTGTTGACAGTAGGGCCTTTTCTTCCATTGAACTCCAATAAGTAAAAATGGAGTTAATCTGTGTGCACATGGGCATGGGCCATGCAGCTCTCCTCTGTAAGACTAGGTGATCCCCCATAAGTCCTCCTGGTCTCCATGGGCTCTGTTGACTACCACTGCATTAAGCTAAGCTCTCTCAGATTCAGCGGGGGGCGGGGGCGGGGGGGGGCAGGCACATAGAGCAGGATCATCCCAAATCCCTACCTTTATCTCCTGTCAGCAGGTGGAGTCACTGTGAGCCAACAGACCAGCACCAGTACACACCATCGCTGATTTAAATAGTCCCTCTTAGACTGCCTTGGCTTTACCATGGTGCTGCAGTGTCTACCTGTGGTAGGAGTCAATGTCAGGGTTTAAATTTTGATCTGTTCTTGGGCTAGTGGTGTGCAGGGCAATGCTCCATGTTGGCCTGCAATCATGAAGGTAGATAGTTACAGAGTGTCTGGGAGACTGTGGATATTATGTGTACTTTGCATGCATATGTGTGTATGGTATGCATGCGTGTGCTCGTACGCATTTCTGTATGTATGTATGTATGTGTATGTGCGTATATGCATGTGCAGTGGAGGCCAGGGGCCAATGTTGCTGTCTTTCTCAATTACTCTTCAACTTGTGTTTTGAGGCTGAGTTACTCATTGGCCATGGAGCTCACCAATTTGGCTAGATTTTTAGTCAGCAAACCCTAGGGATCCTCCTGTTTCTACCTCGTCAGTTCTGGGATTAATGTCACATGCCACCATGTCTAGTTTTTATGTGGGTCCACACTCAGGTTCTCATGCTTACACAGCAGGCATTTTGCCCACTGAGGTATCTCCCCAGCCCCTTAGGTGCATTTTGACTTAATCATGTTTTCAATTTGCAATAGATTTAAAAGGATGTAGCCCCATTGCGGGTAGAGGAGTATCTGCATTTTGAAATGAAGTGAGATCATGTGTAATAGTGGTTGCCAGTATAAGACAAACCACAATGTTTGCCAAATGACTATATAAACCTAGAGTAATTTTATTTTGATTGTGACTTGGCATCAAGAAATTAACATTAATTAGCAATTAAGTAATAAATAGTGTATTTAATTTCAGGCTCCCCGCCCCCCGTACGTAGTACTGGAGATGGAATTCAGGGCCTTCTACATGCTGGGCAAATGCTGTGGCACAGTGCTCCCCCCCATCTCAGACATCCCGTAGGCAGAGGACGTTTCTATATCACAGTGATGGAGCTGGTTGTTTGAGGGCCACTGTTTACAACAGTCATATGTATTTCTTTGTCTGCCAGTGCTCATCAGTTAATTGTAGCCTTGGCAGTTTCTGGAAGATGGAGGATTTTCAGTGAACCCCTCAGACATAACCTGCAGACCTCTGACCTGTGATGAGCGTTTTTTATTGGTCCTTGGGTTTGGATACAGCAGCTCTAGGACATTTGTGATCAACTCGCCAGACCCTCAAGATCACACACAAATGCACAAACATGGTTATATTGGTTCACTGAGACAGTCCCTCCTCTCATTGGAGGGCTTTGCCTTACCTATCAGAGGTCATATGTGGGTTATGATTTTTGGTCGTATGTTTGGGAAGGCTTATATTTAATTTAGCATGAGTTCCTCAGTCTTGTCTCCCCACCTTTTTAAAGTGGCTTAAAGAAATCTGTTTTACAGTTTTTACAGCCCTGTTGAACATAGCATAATCCGGAAACCCTGTTGGTTGCTTGTTGAAAACCAGTGGGTTAAGTGGGTTAAATAACTTGCATGGTGGTAAAGAAAATTTAACTCTACAGAGAAATGTGGAGGTATCATTTTTTCCATGAAAATTCATGACTGCAGCCAGAGGCTCTGGAGGGACCTGCTGGGCTCTGGAGGTTGTATTGAAGTCAGCCTGTTGGATCAGAAGAGAAACTTATTTCACATTAACTTAATTAAAAGTGTTTTTCCTCCTTAAAGGTTTTTTTTTTTTTTTTTTTTTTTTTTTTTTTTTTGGCAGTGCTCAGGATCAAACCCACAAACCTAGAACCTTGTATGTGCTAAGCATAATTTCCTCTACTGATCTATATCCCTGATCCACCTGAAATATTTTTTAAGAAGTTTTGAGTAACATGATATAATTGTACATATTTAAGGGTGGGATGCAGTGTTATATATCAGAATTTTCATATAAATTTTAGTCATAAACTCAGGGTAATTACTATTTTAATCTCCTTTTGTCTTTGTGTTTGGAAACCCTTTGAGCCTGTCTTCTGGATATTAATAAAATATATCATAATGTTATTGTAAATTATAGTCACTCCACTGTGCTATAGAACAGTAGAACTTAGTATTTCTATACTTTTAGACTTTGTAATTGTGGTAAAATGCACAGAGCTTGGGAATTTACCATCCTGAGCATCTTGATGGGCACACTTTCATGGCATTAAGTGGCATGGGGGGGTAACCATCCCCAAGCCCTTTCATCTTCCTCAATGGAAACTTCTTATTTTTCTCCCAGGCCCTGGCTTTGCAATGAGTCACAATTGTGAGAGGGTGGTTCTGTGCATGAAACATGGCCTTGGTTTCTTGGGTGAAAGAGAAGCCACACGTGACAACCATGATGATCTTGTCTATGAGAACTGGTATTCTGTTCAGTGCATACTGTATGTGCTCAGGGATAGGAGCATTGAATGGTCCCCAATGTTTCCAGGTCACCAGGCAGGGGTTCCACATCTGGAGGCAATCAGAAGGGTCTATGGGGAGTAATGTCAGAGCCAGGCATGATAGATGAGGGAGGATTAACCCAGTCAAGAGCAGAGGACAGTGAAGATGTGGGTACTGAGTTGGGATGGATCAGGTCCCACTACAGAATGAACTAGTCAGGAGAGGAGCAGCCCTGCTATGGGCTGTGGACGTTTACCTTTAACTCTTTAGTTTTATGTGTCCCTCCTGCAGGGGTGATGTCATGGAAGCGGGAGGATGTGGCCCTTTGCTGTGCACTCCATCTCTGCAGCAAATGCCTCAGAAGGGTCTGTAACTAGGACAGGCCAGCCACAAAGCTCTGCAGTCTTCAAACACATTCTTGTTAGTCTGCATCTCATACTGTGTCTTCAAAGAACACTCAGGGGGTGGTGTTCTTAGCATTTTAGCTGAGTTACCTCCCAGGAAGCAGAATAATACTTTATTCAGGACATTTAGTCTCCGAGGGGGACAGGGATGTTCTGCCATTATCCATCCCTGTTAGTGGCAGATGAACAGACTGCAAGCCTGAAAGCATTTTGACAAAGGCTGGATTTTAACTTTGGGCAGGACACTACCTGGGTGCATCTCAGAAAAAGAAAAGCGTCTCTATTCATACATTATTCACATGGAACCCTTACATGAGGGACACACTTAACTCTAAAGATTTAAGGGTGAACATCCACACCCCAAGTAGGAGAAGCTTCCTGATTTGTCTTTCTCTTTTACCTGTTCTTCTACCTTGCCTTCAGGACGCAGCCAAGAGCGCTTTGATCTCTCCATCCTTACTTCTGTTCCTTTGGTTCAAGCTCTTGTCTCTCTTGGGAGTCAAGGCATCCTCATCTGAGCTCTCACTGGGGAGGAGGGGTCTCAGCATCCTTGTTTGGTGTCACATAACTTTTTTCCAGAAGAGACCTATAGAAAAATCTCTAAATACCTGATTCAATCCAAATCCAGGTTGGTGAGTCATGGAATTTATTAGGATTTGCAGAAGTGTGGGTGAGGGGTTACTTATAGATTATAGGTTACTTACATGGGTGACTATCAGGCATTTATGCCCCAGCCCCCCAAAGTGAGTGATAGCTCACAAAAGCTACATCAGTGACGTTCCATGTCTTGCCAGCCTTCCACTTCCTATGTAATCTAGACTCTCCCAGCAAGTATTTAACCACTTATGTAACCCTGGGGAGGGCAGTACCCAGGTGAGCCTCTCTCCTCCTTCCACGAGAGAATGTTACTAGGCTCAATCTTGTTAGGGTTTTGTGTGGTTGACTACAGCTGCTCTGATTCAAGATGGCAGTGATTATGTCCAACCTGGAGGAAACAGTCACATAACTCTGAGGCTCTTACCTGGTGGGTGCAGCATGACCTCCTGGTGGGTGCAGAATCCTCCCCTGGGTCCTCACCAGGGGCTGAAGCATCCTCATTGGTTAGCTCCTTCACAATCTTTCCTGCTCATTTGATGCCCATCTTCCCTCAGAGCAATCCCCACAAAACCCAAATAAATCCTCAGCATGCTCCTGGGAAACAGCTTGATTCTTTCTGTCCCTTCCGCTTCCTTTCCTTCTTCTCTTCCGTGTTCTTGATGGACCGTAGTGGCTGCTTCATTATGTCATCAGGTCAATTTTTCTGATGAGCCAGATTCTTTCTGCCTCCGAGGGTGACTGCTGCTCTCACCTAGAACGGTGCCTGGCATAATTGGCACTGGGTAGATGTTTGTTACACAAATGAGCAGACTGAGAATCTTATCAGTATCCAGCATGTCATCCCAGATCCCATGCAGCAAACTAACATCGGAGGTATCTAGGTGAGCGAAAATTAACCGAATCTGAAATTGTTAGGTATATACTACTGTTCCTAAAAGAAGAATCTGGTCAGGGATTCACACTAAGTTGTAGGCCATTCGTTTTCATTTGTTTGTTTTTTAGTCTTTTTATTTATTTTTCATTTTCTAAGAAACTAAGAGATCAGTTGTATCCAACAGCTTCAAAGGAGAAAACTAAAGACTCTTTAACGTAATCAACTTTAGCAATGTATCGTCCAAGTCTGTTTAATATGTGCACCATAAAAGTTTACTCACACTGTGATTTCCTATGAAACAGCAAGCAGTAGATGTAGGGGATGCAGAGGGGGAAGAGAGTTCAGAAAGTCCTTCTCTTCTGTAACTTTCACTTCAGAGTCACCCCACTTTTCCTCCTCTTCCTTTAAGCTTTTGTACTATGTATGAAAATTTCTTCTCAGATTTATTGATGTTAATGAGTTTTTTTATTTTTGACACATAGCAATTCTTTATATTCAAAGGAAACTGATATTTTGATTCATGTATACACTGCATAACTATAATATCAGGGTGATTAGCATATCTATCACCTTAAGATTTAATCATTTCTTTATGGTGAGGATATTCAAAATTCTCTCTTCTAGCTATTTGGAGACACATAATGTAATATTGCTTTATTACTAACTATATTCGCCTGTTGTTCAATATGACACTAGAGCTTACTTTTCCTATGTAGCTGTATGTTACCTGTTAAAGGCAATTGACTTTTTCTTTCCGTGTGTGCATGTGGTGTGCATATGTGTGTTTGTATGCTCACATGTATGTGAGCACACATGTGCACATGGAGGCCAGAGCACAACCTCCTTCATCAACCTCAGTTCACCTTTCACCTCTTTTTAGAGACACTGGCCTGCAGCTCACCAATTAGGCTAGACTAGCTGGCCAGCAAGCTTTAAGGATCTGCATGATGCCACCTCCCCATGGTTGGGATTACAGGCATGTGCTACCACACTTCACATTTTAAAAAGTTATTTATTTGTAATAGAGAGAGAGAGAGAGAGGGGAGAGTAAGGGAGAAAGAGAGAGCATATGGGTGCACCAAGGTCTCCTCAACTGCAAATGAACTCTAGATGCATGCGCCACTTTGTGCATCTGGCCTTACGTGAGTACTGGGGAATCGAACCTGTGCCATCAGGCTTTGCAGGCAAGTTCTTTTAACCACTGAGCCACCTCTCCAGCCCCACACCCAACATTCCTATGTGTGCCCTGAGGATTGAACAAGGTCCTCAAGCTGAGGGAGGCAAGCATTGTGCTAAGCCATCTCTCTGTCCCCTGAGGGCACTTTCATCATGAATTGACAAACCTTACTTTTAATTAAAATAATTTTAGAGCTCTTTAAATATAACGACTATCCAAAAGAACTCATGACTTTTCTTCATGTGTTTTGGGCTCATAATGGACAGTATGATTTAGGAGTCAAAGACCTATGGAGAAATATGTACAGTACACTTGGTGTGGTCCAGCCGTGGGAACAGTGTGACAGCAAAGGCTTGGGTAGAGTACTTGCCTGCATGCACCATGTCCTTGGCTTTGGTCTCAGCTTTACTAAACCAAAACCTTAGCGCACAGGAGTTGTGACTGTCATGTCTGTGCTTATTCTTCAGTTGGAGGACCTCAGCAGGTGTTTGTAGTCTGTAGTAGTCAGGGTTCTTGAAAGGAACGCACTGATAGAATGGATGGATGTTATAAGGGGATTTACTAGATTGGCGTACACAGTATGGACTGGGCACTCCAACAGTGATGGTCTGCTGAATACCTGAAGGATTCCTAGAGAGTCACTGCTCTTCCATCTGTGTTGGAAGGCTGAAGAAACCTGGTTCAAAATCCAGAAAAGATGGTGGATGGACTCACCAGCAAGAAGCAAGGGAAGCCAGGCTACAAAGGACCACGTTCCCCTGGAACCTCTCTATGTAGGGCTCTGTGAAGGGCTTCCCACCTCTGAGAAGGTCTGCCCCTGGCAGCTGATCCTTCCTGGAAACACCCTCCCCAGCATACCCAAGAAGCATTTCTCTGGCTGATCCAATCAAGTGAGCAATAGAAACCCACCACCACGTCATCCTGGGCAATCTGCTGCAGATGGCTTGAGCGCACTTCTCATTGGTGGACACTTGGTCTCTTTGAGCCAGACAAGGGTCTCAGCAGGTGACAAGGTGATCAGGCAGTGGTCATTGTCAAATCTATCTTAGCCCAGTGCTGTTGTTCCCCTTGTTCTTTCTGCAGAACCGGTGGATTTCCTCACACCCCTTCTGTCAGGGGGAACCACCTTCACACCCCTCTCCTCCACAGGTCTTTCCTCCGCCTGAGTGAGCTGAGCATCTTGTCATGTTTGAAAGATCCCAGTGGTGACAGTGGGGAGGGCGGCATGGGTGGACATTGGGCAGATGGCTTTTTCTGGGTGGGGCTGCCACCTTCACAGCCCAGTGCTGTCAAAGGATCAGGAACTCTCCACCTTCTTCTTTTGTACTGTATTCTTGGCATTTTTAGAATTTTGGTACCAAGAGGTAGAACCTTTGCACCACTGGTCAGTTTATCTGTTATTCACTTTAAAAGTTAGTGTTTCAACCTGTTGATAAGATATTATTTCATTTTGGGGTCATGATTTCCAGCTTGCCAGGCTGCAGGAGGCGGGAGGTGGGACTGATGATCACTTCTGCTGCCTCCTTAGGCTAGGCCGGGGACCCCCATGCTGCCTGCTGAGTCTTCCCTGTCTCCACCCTCCCCAGGGCGCATGAAAGACAATGTTAACATCATCATCTGCTTAGCATTCCTCTAATGTGCCAATCTCATAACCTTATTAAAAGAGAAAATGAGATGGGTTTGGCCTGGTACTTGCTTCCTGAAGTACTCAGTGCCTTCCGCTCTGCTAATCCTCGCTCGGGCCTGGCCCCTGATTGACATGGGCTTATGGGTGTGCAGCTTCCATGATTGGCTTTTCTTTTCATCTCCCTC
>PVHP010051663.1:0-11396 GCA_004024765.1 Zapus hudsonius | reverse complement strand
GACAACGGGAGATCAACTTTTATGCCTGTCTCATCCAGATGTTCTTTCTCCATTCCTTCTCCATCATGGAGTCGGCCGTGCTGCTGGCCATGGCCTTTGACCGCTACGTGGCCATCTGTAAACCGCTGCACTACACCACCATCCTGACCAAGCCCCTGATCATCAAGATTGGCTTGGCCACTGTGACCCGGGCTGTGGCGCTGATGACTCCTCTCCCCTTTCTGCTCAGACGCTTCCACTACTGCCGAGGCCTGGAGATCGCCCACTGCTACTGTGAACACATGGCTGTGGTGAGGCTGGCGTGTGGGGACACTCGCTTCAACAACATCTATGGCATTGCTGTGGCCATGTTTATCGTGGTGTTGGACCTTCTCTTTGTGATCCTGTCTTACATCTTCATCCTTCGTGCAGTTCTGCAGCTTGCCTCCCAGGAGGCCCGCTACAAGGCCTTTGGGACATGTGTGTCTCATGTAGGTGCCATTCTGTCCACCTACACACCTGTAGTCATCTCTTCAGTGATGCACCGGGTGGCTCGCCGGGCCGCCCCACATGTTCACATACTCCTCGCAATTTTCTATCTGCTCTTCCCACCCATGATTAACCCCATCATCTACGGTGTCAAGACCAAGCAGATCCGGGATCATGTGCTCAGTCTCTTCCGGAGAAAGAATGTGTAGATACAGTTATATTTTTCCTTATCACCAGCCTAGTACAGAGTGGATGCTGGATTGGAGTAAGAAGAAAATCCTTAGGATAGATATAGAATCTCATTTGGCAATTTTCCAATTGGCAAGAAGAAAGAGAACCAATTCTTCACAGATCCACCAGTGAGGTCAGATGAGGTGTGTACATATAGTCTGGTATGACAGCAGAGGTCTGATCATCTATCCAATTTTCACAGACCGGTCACATGATTAAGGAAGACAAAGAAACTTCTAGAGTGCTCCTGTCATCTGCATGAAAGACATCAGGGATATGGCTAGGATTTGCCCACGTAGATGAGATTTTGATATTACCTTTAGCATATGAATGGAGAGCCGAATCGCATATTTGAGATCTTAAAGACCATACCATATACTATTGAAATGACCTGTATTGTTTCTTCTAGTAAGTGACCTCCAAACTCTGCCCCTTTTATAAAGCTTATCTTTCAATGTTATTATCTTTATCCTTGGACTCTATATATTAGAAGACTTATACCTTTCATTAAGTAAAAAAGTTTTAGCTTTCTTTGGACCCATTTTCGTGGCCAATTACTTTATTGGATACTCAGCAAAAGGGTCCTCTGATGTCGCTTTATAGGTTGTATAATTCTGCAATTAACTTTTACATACATATGTCTTTTGTCTTCAACAAACTAGAAGTGTTGATTAAATGAATTTATCCACATAAAAGAGCTGAACACCGTATTTGAACTATCAAAAGTGGTAGTAGAACAATGAGCCACAGGCCGATAGCTGACTTCCTGGCAAGAGATAAGTCAACCCAGACCTACCATGGAGGCTCCACGTGGAACCCCACAGAGAGTGGTGGGATGCGCAAGAGACCTATAACCACAGCCAATCAGTCAACCCAGGATAAGTCAGTGAGACAGACACCAACAATTTTCAACATAACCTAAAGCAGAAGTACAGAGGCACCTAAGACCTCAACAATAAAGCAGCCATAATACTCACCCACCATGACTCAGGGAACTGAGTGGAAGAGGGGGTGGAAAGACTGAGAGACATGTGGGGGAGAATATCCAGAGATATGGCCCACCTCAGAAACAACATACAAAAGGGGTGGAACCGGGTTGACTCCTAGGCTATTCACAACCCCCTACCCCATGGACTGATCCAGACTGCTCAAGGAGGAGGAAACCCAACTGATCAGGGACAGGGAAGAGGGAAATAGGGGAATTGGAGACATCAACACATTATTCCCTTATTAAGTATATCTAATTATGGATAATAAAAATAATTAAATAAAAAATGTGTGTGTGTGTGTGTGTGTGTGTGTGTGTGTGTCCCTGTAAGTGGATGTCATAAAACAAACTCAGGTGTGGTTCCTCAAGAACGCTGTCCACCTTTTGGGAAACAGGATAGCTCACTGGTCTGAAGTTTGCCAATGAGGTAGTTTGGATGGCCAGTGAACTCCAGGGATCTGCTGGTCTTCACTTCCCTAGAGCTGAAATTATAAGGAGAGGCCACTACATCTGACATTATACTGTTTGACATATTCTTCTAAAGAACCCTCTTTAGTTCATGTATAGTTCACAATTTATTTTTTAAAAATTTATTTTAGTTTTTTTAGTTCACAATTTAAAAAATATGTCACCTTGTGTTTTCTCGTGTCATCCTTGACAGTCCTGTGAGGTAAAAAGGGTAGGCAATACAAATGAGAAAACTGAAGGATAGAGAAGTTAGTCATTTGGCCAAGATCACAAGCAAATTAGGTGACTTTTAAATGGACCTAAAAATTCTGTAATATTTTCTTGGTATTTCTTGTTGAAGGAAGAAAAATTGCCATTTACAATGGGAGGAGGATACCCAGCTGATTGAGGACAGGGAAGAGGGAAATCAGGGACTTGGGGACATCAACACATTATTTGCTTATCAAGTATATCTAATTATGGATAATAAAAAAAGTGGTAGCAGAATAATAACACCATTCGCTGTTATGGTTGAGACTTTTGTGGACAAGTAGATACAGCATGTAGTTGTGATCAACTGTATTGTTCACAGACTGTCCTGTCCTGTTGTGAGAGGGGTATATCCTCACATAGTTAATGTTAAAATTGCATTGGCCAGTGCATTTTGAGTTGAGTTAAAATGTAACTTGAGTCACAAACTTTGTTTTTTCAATATGCTGAAAAGAGCAGTTAAGAATCTGATCCCTGGTGAAGTTATTGAGTGTCAGAGTGAAGTCTCAATATTTGTCCTCCATATTTTTATGAAAGAATAAAATAGCTTTGTTGCATAAAAAAGAGAAATTTTCTACCTCTGACTTAGATCTAAGTCAGAGGCAGAAAATTTCTCTTGGAATTTGTGGTTTGATTCAGGTGTCCCCATAAACTCATGTGTTCTGAATGCTTGGTCCCCAGCTGATGGCAATGTTGGAATTGGAACCTTGTGGGAGGGGTGTTGTTGGGGGCAGGTTTATGGGGATTATAGCCAGCTTCCCCTTGCCAGCATTTGGCACACTCTCCTGTTGCTATTGTCCACCTGATGTTGGCCAGGAGGTGATGTCCAGCCTCAGCTCATGCCATAGTTTTCCCTGCCATCATGGAGTTTCCCCTTGAGTCTGCAAGCCAAAATAAATCAGCAATGAGAAGCTTTGTGCCAGCAATGAGAAGCTGGCCACAACAGTAACACAAGGATTTACTAAATTTAGCTGTGCTATTATGAACTGCTTCAATTTCTTTTTTTTTTTCTTTCTTTCTTTCTTTCTTTCTTTCTTTCTTTCTTTCTTTCTTTCTTTCTTTCTTTCTTTCTTTCTTTCTTTCTTTCTTTCTTTCTTTCTTTCTTTCTTTCTTTCTTTCTTTCTTTTTGTTTTTTTGAGGTAGGGTCTCGCTCTAATCCAGGCTGACCTGGAATTCACTATGTAGTCTCAGGGTGGCCTTGAACTCACGGTGATCCTCCTACCTCTGCCTCCCGAGTGCTGGGATTAAAGGCATGTGCCACCACGCCCGGCTTGCTTCAATTTCTTGAACAAAAAATATATAGACAGCTCTATTGAGTGCAATACTACTACTACTATCTATCTATCTATCACCTATCTAATCAATTTATTTATCTAGGGTTTCACACTATAGCCCAGGTTGTCCTGGAATTTACTATATAACCCAGGCTGGCCCTCAAACACTTTGAAATTCTCCTTTGTAAGTCTCTTGAGAGCTGGGATTATCCCCACACTCAGTTTGTAATGCTGTTTTAACTGGAATTTCTTGAATTGATTCTCAGAAGATAGCAGCAAAATGGTCTGATATCTAAAGTTATTAACTTTTATTTATTTATTTGTTTTTAAAATATCTTTATTATGAATAAGTTTATACATTGTATGAGCAAAATCTTGTGAATCTGTCCCTGTTTCCCTCCTCTCTGTCCCCTACCCACTGGGGTCCTTCCTCCATGCTCATTCTGAATCTGTCCATAGGATAGGGGGTATGAACTGCACCAGAGGTAGCCATTTTTTCGTTGTTTTTTTTTTCCCCTTCCTCCTTGTGTATTGTTGCTGAAACTTTTAAATCTTATGATGAAAAACACAAAAATAAAATGGTTTTAATAGCTAAAAACGGATAATCTATTCAACGTCTTATAACATGCTTCAATCTTTCAAGAAGGAGTATGATAAAAGAATGGCCCACATTAACCCAGACCTGTAGCTGCCAGCACTTGGTGGTCATTGTTTCCAAACTTGTATGTGTTTTAGATTATCAAGACATCTTCAAAACTTTGAAGACCCAGTGTATACTCTTATCAGCTTAATCAATTCACACAGATCAAATATGAGCAACTGCATGTTTTGAAATAGGGGACAATAGCACTTCAGAAGTATCATAGCCAAAACATCACACAAAATTATACTCAAGTAATCTTGGGATTTCTAATGTGTTTGCTATGTTTTGTTTCTTGTTTTGTTAAGCTGTATTTTGAAGTTTGGCTATTTCCAAAGTATCAATGTGGTTAAGGTGCTTGCCTGCAAAGCCTAACCCAGGTTTGATTCCCTAATTCATAAGTAAAGCCAGATGCACAAAGTGTCATATGCTTCTGGAGGTCCTGGTGTGCCACACCATTCTCTCTGTCTGTCTTCCGTCTCTCTCTTTGCTTGCAAATAAGTAAATTTATTAATAAATATTTTACAAATTGTCATTTATATATTGCCTCCATCAGCAATAAATATCTTTGTCTGGGGGCAAACCAAAGTGATAGGAAAAGTTTATTGAAACAATAAATGACTGGAAAATTTCAACAGAAATTTTGAACCGTTTTCAAGAATATGTTAGAGTAGAATTCTACTTTTTACAAATAGTACTTCATAACGCTCATTGAGAAACTAGAAATCTTACACCAAAAAAGAGAAGGCTGAAATAGTCTTATTCTTATGATCTATATAAACTTAAATGAGCAAGAAAAGGGGCTTGTAATACAGGAATTTATGACCTGACTTCCTGTCTCCACCTTCATGGATTAGAAAAGCCCATGAGCAAACAGAACAAATTTTAGAATTAATTGCTTTTAGGCCCTTATCCCCACAGTCCAGGTAGGATCTGGACATGTCATGGCCTTCTGCAGATAGAGCCTCTTCCTGTCATCACTAAAGATTTATATGTTCTGAGGACGTAGGGCAATCATCTGGGTTGAGTTCCTGCCTTAATAATGTGGCGAAGTCTCTCTCGGATCTGCTTGGTTCGGACAGCGTAGACGACTGGGTTGAGGATGGGCGGGATGAGAAGGTAAAAGTTAGCCAAAAGAATATGGATGTGTGGAGGGACATGATGGCCAAAGCGATGTGTGAGGGAGGAAACCGCAATTGGGATATAGAAGACGAGGATGGCACAGATGTGAGAACCACATGTACCTAAGGTTTTAAACCTGGCGTCAGGGGTGGACAATCCTAATACAGCCCTGAATATCATCACATAGGAGACAGTTATTGCTAGCGAGTCCAAGATTAACACCAGAAAGCCAATGCCCATTCCATATAGGTTGTTGACCCTTGTATCACCACATGCCAAGGTGACAACGGCCATGTGCTCACAGTAAGAGTGGGCGATGATTTGGGTCCTGTAAAGGGGAAGCCTCAGGCGAATTAGTAGAGGCAGAGGTCCAATGTAGAGCACCCCCCTAAGTAGCGCAGCCAGCCCCAAACATCCCACCACAGTATGAGTGAGCACTGACATGTGGCGTAAAGGGTCACAGATGGCCACATAGCGGTCAAAAGCCATGGCCAGAAAGATGCCTGACTCAACAGTAGCAAAGCAGTGGATGAAGAACATCTGGGCCAAGCAGGCATCCAGACCAATATCGCAGGCACCAAACCAGAAGATGGCCAACAGTTTGGGCATGGTAGAGGTTGACAAGACCAAGTCGATGACAGCCAGCATGCACAGGAAGAAGTACATGGGCTGGTGCAGGCTGCGCTCCATCTTAACCACGGCCAGGATGGTGACATTCCCCACCACAGCCACCAGGTACATGGAGCCAAAGGGGATGGAGAGCCAGATGTGCAGCGACTCCAGTCCTGGGATGCCTGTGAGGCAGAAAGAGGTGGGTACAGAGCAGGCGTTATTAGAGATGAACATGCTTCGGGTTATGGGATGCGCAGAGGAGCTCTTATTTTTAGTTTTCTAGCCTTGTGAGAGATCTGCTTCTCACAGCTGTACACTACATCCTCATTTCAATTCTGGGCAACTGGTGGTACCTGCGACAGAAAAGAATTCTGAATGACCACTTGAAAGATCAATACATTGTTCAATGTGTAAGAATTATCCATCTGGGACATCTGCTACTCAGCAGATAAAAGCAGGCATGTTTATGATGTCTTCTGCTAAATACTTGACATGTAGTGTAGATGTGCCTACTATTATACATCCTCTTGACCTAGTAAGTTTATTTTGGGGAATTTCTCCTATAGGGAGAAAATAAAGCAAAGACTGCTGGATAATGTTAAATGTAAGTCTAAGTAATGTAGTTATTTCAGTACCTGCACAGCCTTCTCTTATCACCAAGAAATAATATTAATATCAATTATATGAACTAAGTAGCTGTTTGACATTTTTATGCTAATGAAAAGCTGGAGTCCTGTTTTCAAAAAAAGCATTGCTTAAATTCTAGTTTATGCAGTTAATGATTAAGAATTATGCTGATAACACGTTCAGAAATATGTATTTCCTGGTATAATGCTTACGTCATATTACAAAAAGAGAAGGGAGAGCAGAAGGCATGGTAAACTATGTTCAGAGTTCATTAAAGCTGACAAGATACAGAATCAAATCTTTAAATGGGGCTGCATCTGGGAAGATTTATAGTGTGCTTTGTATTTGTTGATCTTCAGTGGATGGGATTATGGGTGCCTTTTAGTTTTCCTCCTCTCTATGTATTTCATAACTTTCAAAATAAGGTCATAAATGATCAAATACTGATAAAAACATAAGGGGGCAATTTTATTAGGAAAATGTTAGTGGAATAGAATTTATAAAGATTTTTACACAAGATCTAATTTCTAAAAGAATAAATATATCTCACCTAAGGCTGCTTGATTTTATAAACAGAATGAAAAACAGGTAAAATGTCCTAAGAAAAGTTATTGTAAGGACAGACTACTACGTTTTTGTGACAAGAATTGGACATCATCAATAGTTTGACATAAGTCATGAAGGTTTATCTTTTTAATGAATAAATCTTACCAAACTTTTCCACCACCTATTTGAAATTAATAAGAAAGAAGTGAACTGAAAAGGGTCAGCAAGACATTCTTTTACTAGAAGAATCCTTTTTGGTCTCTATTTCTTGAGATCTAAGGCACCAGCCATAGCATATAAGTCTTGTTTGCCTCTTGCTGTTTTACATCCTCAGGGTTCAGAATTTAAGAACTCACAACAGGACTCCTGTCCTGCCCTGTCTCAAGCATGTCCACCTGATCCTTCTTATCCAATTCCCAGCAGAGAAGCAAATCTCATGGCACCTTATATTTGAATGGTGACTTTCTTCACACAGCTGCGAGAAGTTTCATCCCTGGTTTTTCCCCCCAGAGAAACTTCCCCATGCTTCAAGGCCCATCCCACACTGCCTTCCTCTGAAGCCCTGTGTGTTGTCTCTGGCCTTTACCAGAGTGAGTGTGTGTGGGGAGGGGCCATAGTTACTAATCTTTCCTAAAGCATCACAAAAAAGCCGACACACATTTCAGATTCTGTCTAAAATAGGAATAGCCATCACATTTTCATAGTAAATTAGGCACAAGTCCCTGGGTAGCCTCTGAGGTCCCTACTTCAAATTCCACTGCACAGTGCATTATAAGGTTCTGAGCTTGTTCACTCAGTATCCAGGTGGTGACCAGGTGCTGGGTGGAAATGTACAGATTTTGTGAATCTTAAGCTATGCTTTTGCATTAAAGCGATCACTTGGTATTTGAATATGTAAATAAGTGAGAATACATATGAGGTTACTTCAGGGTTCTCAAACATGGAATAGTGCTCTAGAATGATCAGTTAAGGTAGGAAAGGAAAGGTCCTGGGAGGCCGTGCCACACAGCTGCTCAGGGCACCAATGAGCCACATTTCTTATTCCAGACCTTTAACTCTGAGCCGTGAGTAAATGGAGAGAATATTTACTGAAAAGAAAAGCTGTATGAAACAATGCACAACTCTTGGTATGTAACAGGCCTGACTTTTCCTGAAATTCTTAATAATGTTGGAAGTAAACATTACAAGAAGAGGAATATGTTCCTTGTGCTTGTGACGTGGTACATCTTACTTTGAGGATGCCTCACAGGTGCAGGAGTTGGTGAAACGGGACAGGAATTTAAGATAAACGCTAGTTGACACATGATTTTAAGACTGGGGAAATGTTTCAAGTATTCCCTAGTAAAGTATTGTGATACATTATCATTCTAAAACGTAGAGGGGCCTCACTGCTTCAATTTCAGGGATGGTCAAAGTAGTGACTACTTGTCAGAGAAGAGTCATTGTCCAGAGGTGATCTAAAATCCAACTTCGGTGTTTGATTTGTGTCAGAACCAGATCTAAAATTATAACTGAGTTTTAGCCTGGAAGGAAGAATGTTGAATATGTATCTTTCCAATCCATCCATCCATCCACCCATCCATGTATTATCTATCTATCTATTCTTCCTATCTATCCATCCACCCATCAAGATTACAACTGTTATCTTAAGCATTGGAATTAGATTATAGCAATTAAATTATGTCAATCCAGAGCATTCAAAGAAACATCTCCTGTGGCCACATCCTTACCTTCACACTGGTAACAAGCCTGCAAGCCCAGGGAGAGGTGGTCTGATAGTCCGAGGCTATGGTGACGTAGGCATGGGTGGGAAGTAAGTCAGATTTAGGTTTAGATACTAACTGTCCCCTGTACGCTTTGTAACTTTGGGCAATTTGTCTTTGCTTTTTGTTTCCTGGTGTGTTATGAGAGAAAAAAGGAGCTGTCTGTGTGTTGAGAGAGAGAGAGAGAGAGAGAGAGAGAGAGAGAGAGAGAGAGAGAGAGAGAGAGAGAGACTACAGAGGTCAAGAGAGAGGATGCCTACCTTCTGCTTAGCACTGGATTCATTTTACCCACTGCTTCCTCTGACTTCTGCTTTCCACAGTCACAGACGGATATTTCTGTAAGATAGTGGTGACTTCGTAATCTTCTTTCCAAACTGAATGATGAGTCTCATTTTCTCAACCTGTTTTAATATTGTTGCTTTCATGTGGTCAGAAACACGAGTCTTATTTCTCTGGATATTTTAATATTTCATGACTGGCTTCTTTACTTGAAGACACAATGTGCTGGCATCTGGTGAGGGTAGAAGGTGCCTGATATGGAGCACAAGATTCAAAGTTCAGTTGGATTGGAGGAGTCCAGTCTTTTTTCTGCTGCTCTTAGGTGGTAGGTAGGCGATCCTTCCCACACTGTGGTATCTGGTTTTCTTTGACTCAACCCAGGAAATACTGTATTCAACTTATTTCTTCTGCTGTCGACTAGACTTATGAGGAGAGAAACCCTGGCTGGACTAGAAGACAATGGAACTTGGGGCACTTGGAGATTGTTTCCAATGACCGTTCCTCTCCCTTCCCCCTCCTCGAATGTGCTTCCCCATTGGGGGCTGTCCACAGAGCTTGAGGCTCTGTCCTTTACAGTATCAGCTCTTATCTGATGCTGGGACAACTTTAGCTGGCAGTCACAGACAGGGAGGCCATGCCCCTGGTTTCTTTCTTCCCTCTCCTTTACCTAGGTTCTGAAAATAGCCAGTTGCTCTCCAAGGGCTGCCCAGACTTCCCTCTGGACTTTTAGTATCCCTCCCAGGAGCCATCTTCCCTCCTCTTCCCACTCCTCCTCTAAGGACTAGAAACACATTTTCAGGAACTTTTTTACTGAAACATCCATAAATATAAACAATATACCATGATTGTAATCCCTTCCCACCGCCCTCTGTCTTCCCTCTTCTCCATTCCCCTCCATTGAATCCATTCTTATTTCCAGTCTCTCTTCTACTTTGATACCATCATTTTTTCCTTCCTAGTATATAGGTCTTGTACAGGTCATCAGCCACTGTGAGGTCCTGAACATCTTGACCACTTTGTTTCTGAAAGACAGTATTGTAAGAAGTCCTCCCCTTCCTTTGGCTCTTCCATTCTTTCCACCACCGCTTCTGCAACATTCCCTGAGCCTTGGAGGGTGTGACACAGATGAGAAAGCCGCCTTTTATTTCTTTCCTTCTGCTGGCTCCTAGGTTTGATTGTTCTTCCCTGGGTCTGAAGCACTCACGACACTCCAGGAGTCACGTTGAGCGAGTTTACAAGAGAAAGGTGGACAAACCCACTAGACACTGATATAGCTAATGGGGACTTTTTGGTTATGTATTACTTTTATTAAGTAAACATAACTTATCTAGCCTATACCAAGAAGAAAATAAATTTGAATGCTGACATAATTTTGATTCTGCTTCTTTTTTCAATTTATTTTGTTTCAAAATATTTGCAAGTTGAAATATTTGTGTGGTGACTTTATTTCATGTCCCTGCAATAGGGTGTGAACTGGGGAGTGGGGGTTAATTTCAATTTTGTTCCCAAACCAAAGTGGCACGGACATATTTGTAAATATTTTTTTTCTACAAAAGTCTAGGATAAATCCCAGAAGGGAAGTTGATGACTATGTGTAAACTTATGAATCCTGCATTGAAACTTGCCCCATATTCTAATCCATGGTTAATTCAGCATGAAGTCAGTTCATCTTGCCCTGAAGTAAAATATAAATCCTGTAAATAAGAACAAAAGAGTCCTGTTTTGCTTTTATTTAAATGAGGTATAAACACTTCCATATTTGAACAGAACTTGCTGCCAATATATTTATTTTTAAAACTATTTTTCTCTTTTTCTACAGATGTCTAGTATTTGAGACAGTGGGGTGGATGATTTCAGAGTAAATAAAAATACTGACTTGTGTAGGAAGTTGACATATATACAAGGAGATACTTTTATAATCACTTTTAAGTTTTTTTTTAAATATATATTTATTGTCCATAATGAGTTACATTATTTAGTGGGCAAACCATGCGTTGTTATCCCGAATTCCCGAATTCCCCCCCTCCCCATCCCTGATCAGTTGTATATCCTCCTCCGTGGGCTGTCTGTATTAGTCCTTGTGGCAAGGGATCCTGTATATCTTAGTACTCATCCCGGTCTTCCTGGCC
>PVHP010051662.1:0-11398 GCA_004024765.1 Zapus hudsonius | reverse complement strand
TGCCCCCCAAATAGACCAGGGCTGAGCTAGCCACCCCTCCCAGGAGGCTCCCCCACCTGGGACCCCAAGAAAACATCTCTCTTGCCCTAAACAAGGGCCCCCCACAGCCTGGGGAGGGACTTGCAGACCCTGTGGAATTTAACACGTGGAACTTACCTGCAACCTGCCCTCTAAGGAGCGACACCTGTGGCTCACAGAGGTCTCTTCCAGGCTGCTGGGTCCTGGGGGGGGAGCAAGGAAGCGGGGGCGGGAGAAGCTGCGAGAGCCTGAGACCCCCACCCCCACCCCACCCCCGCTCTGCAGCGCCCTCTGCTGGCCACACCCTGCATACCACGCCCTGCAGGCGAGAATGCCAAGGGCCCAGCTCTCCTGTCCGCAGCAGGCAGGAAAGGGTGTGTGCAATGGAGGGACCCTAGACCTCAGGCTGGGTGAAGGAAACCGCGACACCAGCAGTCCAGTCGCTTCTAAGTTTCCCCATACGTGAAGTTCACCAGCAGAAAGTGATGGAAACACACCCACGTGCCCAGGGATGGAGTGTTTACCTGAAGGGGTACAATGGAAGTTGAGGGGTACCCTTACGTTCTCTATTGTGACATTGATGAAAACCCTTCCGACTGAGTTCTTCCTCAAGACCTGTGTTTTGCTGTGAAATATTTCACTTCAAATTTTTTAAAATATCCCCCAATTTTAAAAAATCCTTATTGATTTGAGAGAGGCAAAGACAGAGTGAGAAAGAATGGGCCCACCAGGGCCTCCTGCCACTGGGACTCCAGATGCATCTGCCACTTTGTGCATCTGGCTTTACGTGGGTGCTGGGGAATTGAAACTTGGTTGTTGGGCTCTGCAAGCAAGTGCTTTAACAGCTGAACCATCTCTCCAGTCCTTAATTTTTTTTTAATTCCAAATATAGTCACTATCTGGGTGTAGTGGTACATGGCTGTAATCCCTATGCTTATTAGGTTGAGGCAGGAGGATTGCAAGTTTGAGGCAAGCCTGCACTATATAACAAGACCCTATCTCAAAAATAATACATAAAAAATAAAAATCCAAGTCCAGCCACAACGTACCAGCTCTATGCTGTGGATAAATAAACGTTTTAAGTAAATAGCAGCACACAGGTTTTGAGTATTGTGGCCCCTATGTCCCTCCCTCTCTTCTCCTCTCCTATAATTCCTGCATTTGGGAGGCTGAGGCAGGAGGCTTGCCCAAGAGGCCAGGCTCAGCTACATAGTGAGTCCCAGGCCTGCATGGACTACAGAATGAGATCATGACAAAAAATAAATAAATAAATAAATTAGCTTAAAGAAATACAGCCTAATCCACATCCTCTTCATGTTTCTCCTACCAAATTTCTATGGTTGCCTCAAATCACTAAGCTAAGAGCTGCTTTTCTGAGTCCCCAGGTCCCTCTGTTCTGCATTCAATCACCAGTGTTAGCTTCAAAGACACCATAAATTTCTGGTACCATCGGAATAGGCACCATGTCCTGAGAGCCCTGCACCTGACACTGAGCTCAGACGATTACTATCCACAGCCTCTGTGTGGTGGTCATTTCTGACATATCAATTGCAGATGAGGAAACTGAGGTATTGCTTTGTGTTTGGGATCAGACTGCCAGCTTCGGTTCACAGCCCTGCCACTTGCTGACTGGGTAAGACAAAGGTATGAGCCTTGCTCGTCTCATTGTGACATGTGGACTATAATAAATTCTCTTTTAGGAGGTGTGATATTAAATCTCAGTGGATAGGATTTAGAATCACCATGGAAACATGTCTCTGGGCATGTCCAGGAAGTGTTTTCTAGGTTAGGTTATTTGAGGTGTAAATATGGGCGGTACCATGCCATGGGCTAGGAGTCTTGATCTGTATAAAACAGAGAGAGCTGGCTGAGCCCCAGCATTCATCACTCTGCTTCCTCACTTTGGACTGAGTGTGAGCAGCTCTGCCTCCATCTCCTGCCACCATGATGGACTGTGACCTGCGAATGTACGTTGATATAAACCCTTCCCCCCTTACATTACTTCTGGTCTGGTATTGGCTCACAGCAATGAGAACAGAATTAACTCAGGTTGTCATGAGGTACAAATGAGTTTGTCACATGGACCTGGGACAGTTCAGATCAGAGTAGGCACTCACCATGGGGACGGAACAGAGCCCGTCAATCCTAAGTCACCCCTGGCGAGGGTTAGAATTATCAGTCTGACAGGACAGGAATCACTGAGGAGACAGCCTCTGAGCACGTCTGTGAGGGAGAATCTACTGGGTGACTGAGGTGGAAAGACCCACCCTGAAGGTGAGCTGCACCGTCCTATGGCCTGAGGTCTTGGACTGAATAAAAAGGAGAGAGTGAGCTGAGCACCAGCGATCATTTTCTGGAAACATCCTCATAGCCACAGCCAGAGGTCTGTCTCTGGATGATTCTAAACTCTATCAAGACAGTCAACAATAACCATCACTGTCACCTCGCTGTGCTGGCAGAAGACCAGCCAGCCAGAGTGACATGGACACAAACACGCAGGAGTCCTCCTGACCAGAACGTTCCAGCCCTCCCAGCCTGAGCTCTCCCTTGCTGAAGCTAAGACAGAGTTCTCAGCCCTGGCACTGCCATTCCCTGCTGTGCTGCCTTGGGTAGCCTCATAACCTCTCTGTGCCTCTATTTCCTGGTGTTTGCAATGAATGCTGTTGAGGCTGTGGACAGGCTCCTAGGAGCCAGGCATTAACCCCAGCAGCCCAGCATCTGAGAGTCACCCACCCCCAGGTGCCTTATTGTCCTGCAGTGTTGGAGCTACAGGTCCAGGATCTGACTGACCCTCACTAGACCATTCTCTGACATTCCATCCCCCAGGGAGCCTCGTGCTTCCAGGAAGAAAATTCCAGAGGGCCTTCATCCCATGTTTCTCTCTCCATGTGGTTTTGAGGACACTGGTGCCTGGGCTCCACCAGCCCAGCCCATAAACTAGCTCGGTTGCCATGGTTTTCCTGAGCCTTCCACAGAAAACAGGCCCAGCAACCAGCAGCTATCAGATAACCAGGCCACACTGGGCTGGAGGGGTCCTTAGAGGTCACAGATACATGCACACCTGTACCCCAACCCTTTGCCTCACTCCCCCCCCCCAGTGCACTGGGGCTGCTCTCTGTCCCTGTCACACCTCCTCTGCCCTCCACCCTTTCCACCCTAGTGGTCCACTGCCAGCAAAGCCTTCAGTGTCCCCAGGACCAGTAGGGCTCAGGGGGAAGGAAGGCTGAAACCTGAGCATCAGCCCTGCCACATAGCGCCTCTGTGATCCTGGGGTTGTTGACAGGAGGAGGTGTTGTAACTGGTTACCTTTCACACAGCCTTCAGCATGCATGATGATCTGTGACTCTGACCTCAGAGGGTTTCCATGAATTCAGCCCTCACAGCGAACCTCAGAGAGATGACCATACACGGCTCATCCAGGGCAGTGTAGCCAACAAGCTCCAGACTCAGAGCTTCAAACAACAGACACTGAAGATCTCAAGCAGTTTGCAGGCTCAGAAGTCAGGGCGGTGTGGCTGAGGGGCTGGGGTCTCCCGGGAGGAGGCAGCACCTGCAGGCCAGGGGTGTGGGCTCAGCACATCCTGGAGTTCAGCCACGTGGTCACTGGCAGGCCTCAGTTCCTCCATGGTGGCCTCAGGACCTCAGGGCACAGCTGCTGACTTTCCCTAGGGTGAAGGGGGAGAGAGAGAGAGAGAGAGAGAGAGAGAGAGAGAGAGAGAGAGAGAGAGAGAGAGAGAGAGAGAGAGAGAGAGAGAGAGAGAGAGAGAGAACCTTTCCTCCCAGCATCAAAAGTAACAGTGCTGTCTCTGTCAGTCTGTCAGTCCAGCACTGGGCAGTATGGAAGGACGCGGTCAGGTTTAGATGGCAGGAGAGGAAGGTCTTCACAGGCTCTCTGGAAACTGGCTATTCTCACCTGCTTTACAGATGAAGAAGCTGAGAGTGTGAGGTAAGGAGACCTGTGCAAGGTCATGCAGCCAACAAGTGAAGAAGAAATTTGAACTCAGGACTGTTCGATTCCAGCATCTATGCCCTCAATAGGCTGGTCTCGATCTTTCCATAGGTTTGTTGGAGGAAGGAGTTAGATGGTTTTTTAAAAGTCTTTTTTGTTATTGTTTGATTTGTTTGAGACAGGATTTTGCTATGTATCCTAGACTGGCCTTTGCCCAGCATCCTCTTGCCTCGGTCTCTTAACTACTTCTGAAATTACAAGACTCCCCACCATTCCCAGCACTGGTGACATAACCTTCACGGTCTTTCCACACAGCAGCCTGAGCTCTGGTCTCGCTTCTTCTGTATGAAAGTGGCTGGTGCGAGTCCCCACCACCTCCAGGGCTCCACTTAGAGATCTCAACGTGGTGGAGAAGATGATGGCGCTGGTGGTGACAATGGTGATGGTGATGACTGTTTTTCTAATATATATCTCTATTACCAAAATTAGATACATTGTGTGGGCAAATATTGTGTTGGTATCCCATTTCCTTCCTCCCTGTCCCCAACACACTGGGTATCCTCCTCAGTGGGGATGCTGGATCAGCCTGTGGGTTCGGGGTTATGGGTAGCATAGGAGTCAGCCAGGTTTCCCTCTCCCCCTTTGTATGTTGTTGCTGAGGGGGGTAAAGTCTCTGGATATTCTTCCCCACATTGGCTCTTACATTCTTTCCACCCCCTCTTCTCCTCAGTTCCCTGAGTCATGATGGGTGAGTTTTAAGTCTGCTTTATTGTTGAGATCTTAAGATACTCCGTACTTCTGCTTTGGGATGTGTTGGAAATCCCTATCTGTCCCGTTGACTTATCCTAGGTTGACTGATTGGCTGTGGTTGTAGGTCTCTCGCTTATCCCACCACTCTCTCGAGGGTTTCATTTAGGGTCCAAACGATAGGCCTGGGGAGGTTCATCTCTTGCCGGGGTGTCAGCCATCTACCTGTGGCTCTTTGGCAGGGTTGGCATGATCATGGCTCTCTCACTGCCTTCTGCAAAATATAAACAGAGTCTCCATCAAAGAGTGAGATCAGTATAGGTTAAATGAGATACACATTTCTAATTTGACAAGATTCTATTGAGATTAGCCTCTCCGGAGTTCTCTGGTAATGGGAATTTCTCCTTGGAGCCCAGGTTTTAGGTTCCCATGGAGTTTTGGGCTAGGTCCCACTTCCAGATAAGGGTTCCTTGTCAATGAGTGGATTTCTTGGCCAATTTGAAAGCTGTTGATTACTCCCCCTGGTTTTGGCACCTCTTATGGCACAAGTGATCTCTTCTTGGCTCGCTCTTCTCTTCCAGAGGGGAATGTGTTCAGCCTTCTTATGGTAAGAGTCTGCATTTTACATGTCCATGGTTTCTGCTTTCTCTAAATATCATTTACCAGGATCCCCTGCAGCTTATTGCAGTGCCTTCCAGCACTGCACTTGCTACCCTCTGGGGGTTGGTTACCATTCTGGATTCCACAGGCTCTCTCAGTATTGTTTGATGACTTTCTGTGGTTTCTTCAGCAATAGGATCTTACCTTTGGCCTGGGGTGGGTATTCAAGAGCTTTGACAGAATACTGTTTTGTTTTAGGGACCTTGTAGGTCACTTTGATCAATAGCTCAGTGTGGGAAGGAACCCATGACTGGGACAGGGAGTTGCAGGTCTGATCTATTTTTCATGGGATTAGGCTTCCTCCCCTTCTATTCACGGCCCCTCTTACCAGGCGATGCTCATTTCTTCCTTACGAGCTAACTGTATGAAAGTAAGGATTTTATGAGTTCAATTTATTATTGATTTAGCTTATTGTATAAGTCCCCGTCCCCTTCCTCCCCCCCCCCATTCCTTCCACCTCTTTCACAGCCTCTCATTTCCCCTGACAGGTTAGCTTAGAGTTTAAGTTTAACCTGGTTAAGAACCGCATCTGAGGGAGAATATGCGGCATTTGACTCTCTGTTCTTTTGTGAGTTCACTAAGTAATATCTGCTCCAAGTCTGTCCCCTTTTCTTTAGATTTCATTATGTCATTTTTCCTTTCCGCTGCGTAGAATTCCATCATGTAAATGTACCACAACTTTGATATCCATTCATCCAGTGATGGGCATTTGGGTTGATTTCAATTCTTGGCAATTATGAATTGAGCTACAATAAACGTGGTTGAGCAAATGTCTCTGTGCTGAGGTGTGACCTCTTGAGGGTAGATGCCTAGTCGAGGGATAGCTGGGTCCATTGGTAGCTCTATATCCATTCTATTTAGGAGTCTCCACAGTGCATTCCATAGTGGTTGAACGAGTTTGCAAACCCACCAGCAGTGACTGAGGGTTCCTTTTTCCCCACATCCTCACCAGCAACTATTGTTGTTGGCTTTTGTGGTGGTTGCCATTCTGACTGGAGTAAGATGGAATCTCATTATAGTTTTGATATGCATTTCCCTGATAATTAAGGATGATGAACACTTTCTTAAGTGAGAATTGGCCATTTGTGTTTCCTCCTCTGTGAATTCTCTGTTGAGATCAATGCCCCATTTTGTGAGGGGGCTGTTTGATTTTTTATTATTTTTTTTTGAGTTCTTTGTAAATTCTAGATATTAGACCTCTGTCAGTGTTATAGCTGGCAAAAATCATCTCCCAGTTTGATGGGGGTCTATTGGCTCTGAGTATGGTATGTTTATCTGTACAGAAGCCTTTAAGCTTGATGAGGTCCCATTGGTTAAGTGATTGTTGCACTTCCTGGTCTGCTGGATGTTTGCTCAGGAAGTTCTTCCCCACTCCTATCTCGTGGAGAGTTCCTCCTATCTTTTCTTCCAGGGTTCTCAGGGTTTCAGGTCTGTTGAGGTTCCTGACCCATTTGGAATTGATTTCTGTGCATGGAGAAAGGAGTGGATATATTTCCATTTTTTTGCATGTTTTTATCCAATTTGTCCAGCACCATTTGTTGAAGATGCTATCTTTACACCAGTGAACATTGTTGGCACCTTTGTCAAAGATCAGGTAACTATAGCCGGGCGTGGTGGCGCACGCCTTTAATCCCAGCACTCGGGAGGCAGAGGTAGGAGGATCGCTGTGAGTTCGAGGCCACCCTGAGACTACACAGTGAATTCCAGGTCAGCCTTGACTAGAGCGAGACCCTACCTCAAAAAAAAAAAAAAAACAGATCAGGTAACTATAGTTACTTGAACTAAGAGTAGGGTCCTCAATTCTGTTCCATTGGTCTGTCTGTCTGTTTTTATGCCAGTACCGTGCTGTTTTTGTTACTATGGCTTTGTAATATGTCTTTAGATCAGGAATGGTGATACCTCCTACTGAAGTTTTTTTGGTTTTTTGTTTGTTTGTTTGTTTGTTTGTTGTTTTTTTTACTTAAAATAGATGCGGCTATCTGGGGCCTTTTGCCCTTCCATATAAATTTTGATATTATTTTTTCTATATCTGTGAAGAGAGATGCTGGGATTTTTATTGGCATGGCATTAAATCTTTAAATCATTTTTGGAAGGCTTGCCATTTTTACTATATTAATTCTTCCTATCAAAGAGCATAGACTATCTTTCCATCTTATCACATCTTCCTCAATTTCCTTCTTGAGTGTCTTAACGTATTCATTATATAAGTCTTTCACATCCTTGGTTAATGATATTCCCAGTCATTTGATTTTCTTGAATCTATTGAAAATGGGACAGTGTCTCTGATGTCTTCTTCGGTATACATATCGATGATGATGGTGATGGTGGTGATGGTGATGATGATGATGGTGGTGATGGTGGTGGTGATGGTGATGATGATGGTGGTGGTGATGATGATGATGGTGGTGGTGATGATGATGATGGTGGTGGTGATGATGATGATGGTGGTGATGATGGTAGTGATGATGGTGGTGATGATGATGGTGGTGATGGTGATGGTGGTGATGATGATGATGGTGGTGGTAGTGATGGTGATGGTGATGGATTGTGGTGGTGATGATGATGGTGGTGATGATGATGGTGGTCATAGTAAGGGTGATATTATGGTGATGATGATGATGATGATGATGACGATGATGGTGGTGGTGGTGGTGGTGATGGTAATGATGGTGATGGTGATGGTGGTGGTGATGATGATGGTGATTGTGGTGGTGATGGTGATGATGATGATGGTGGTGGTGATGATGGTGGTGATGGTGGTGGTGATGATGACGATGGCAATGGTGGTGGGGATACAAATGGTAAGCACCATACACACTGAGCACTTCCTATAATGACAAGAGTTGACACTATATTTCATCTTCACAACCTTTGTTTTCCAACATGAGGGCCATGGCCAGCCACATAGCCATTACCTACGGCCCTGTGTCATGGTTTGATCCAGGTGTCCCCTACAAACAAATGAATGTATTCTCAGTGATCGATCCTCAGTTGATGGCAGTTCAGGAATTAGAACCTTGTTGAACTGTGTTGTTGGAAGTGGGCTTATGGGGCTATAAGCCAGCTTCCCCTTGCCAGTGTTTAGCACACCATCCTGCCGCTATTTTCAGTGCTGTGGCAGAGGTGATGTCCACCCCTCTGCTCATGCCATCATTTTCCCTGCCAGAATAGAGTCTCCCTTGGAGTCCGTAAGCCAAATAAACCCATTCCTCCACAAGCCGCTTTTGCTTGGGTTCTTTCTGCACAGCAACTAGAAAGCTGACCACAACACCTGCCAGGAGGACAATCCACCCACTCTGCCTCTCTGCTGCCCAGGTGATGGGGTCACATGGCTGCTCACCAACATCTGGAAGGGGAAACACTCTTCTTGTGCCCACTCTGCAGGTGGGAAAACTGAGACTTAAGGAAGTATCCCAGTCACCAAGGATACAGCTGGCAAAAAGGTGTGTTACCTGCCCAGCCCTCTGCCTCTCTCTTCCTCTCAGCTACAGAGCAGAGACTATTACACCATCCTGTCACTTCCCCTGTCAGACAGTGTCCTTCTGCTTCCAGGGTTGTCGCATGGGTAGAAGAGAGACGAGGAGGCACCCTATGAAGAGTGACCTTGTTGCAAATTACTCCAAGGAAAGGACACTCCAAATCAAGAGACACTCTCTGCTCCACAGCACGCAAACACTCCCGAAAGAGGGGGAAATTAAGTCTTTGAAATAACATTAATCATGATAACGCAGGGCTGGTTCCCTCCTCCGGCTTTCAGGCTGCTTTTTCTGGAGGCGGGCTTAACCCTCCATAGTCTGGACTCTAGCCGAGTTCCCATGACACTTGCATGCCCTCCCCTTTGGCTGGTACCTTACAACATGGAACATCTCTGAGTCCCACCAGCCTTCCTGGGCCTTGGGTCCACTTCAAGGCAGGGACTGAACTCAGGATATGATAGAGAAAAGGAAGGATGTAAGTTTTTGTAAGGATGAGAGCAACTCACTGCCCCACTTGGAATTTCCAAACTTGAAAGTCGCTGGGCATGGCAGTGCCCACCTGTATCCCAGCACTCAGGAGGCTGAGGCTGGAGAAGCCACAAATTGGAGGTCAGCTTGGACTACATAGAGAGATATAAAAAACCTAGAAGTCACACTTCCCAGGAGACCCCTCATTCTTCCAGAAGTCAAAGATTGGCCACGCTCATGGAGACTGTAACAGGAAGATCTGATCCTACCTGAATCAATGGACACCAAGTAGAGCCCAAATCCAACAAGGCTAGTGTCACCCGAGAAGAGATAAAGACACCATGGATGCACACACACAGAGAGGCCCTGGGAGGACCTGTTGGGATGGCAGGTGTCTGTAGGCAGAGGAGAGAGGCCTCAGGACACACCATCCCTGAAGTGCCTTGATCTCGATCTTGCAACCTCTGGAGCTGCCAGAGGATGAGTTTCTGTTATTAAAGCCCTCAGTCTGATATTTTGTTACTCAGCCCTAGCTGACTGATATACATTGGAAAGTTATCTAGACAGGAGACAACCCTGTGCTCCAAGCACTATACTAACAAACAGGAATTAATTCATAATTCTCTCAATGGCCCTGGGAATCAGGTTGCATCATCCCCACCTCACAGATGAGGAAACTGAGGCATGGAGACTTTGTCATCAGGACTAGTGTAGTACAATAGTAGAGCTCTTTCCTAGCATGTGCAAGGCCCCAAGTTCAATCCTTAATATCACAGAAAAACAAATGAAAAGATGCTCTTGTCATGGGATTAGAGCAAGAGGGGGAGGATTAGATCTCCGTGATGGCACAAGAGAACCCCCCAAGACTCATGAACCCCAAACCTCAGGTCCTTGTCCAAGTGATCAAAGAATTAAAAAGCGTGAGCTCAGAAAAAAGTAGGTCATGAGATTTATTTCAGGGAGAGTTGAGATAAAAAAAAAAAGCCCACAATCCAAGAGAAGTTCCCTCACATCCCAACCAGACTGGGAAGAGGGAGAGAAACCAGGGAAGTCTCCCATGGAGGCTTGGATCAAGTCATTTTATCATTTAGGCACCCAATTAACATGAGCCTCATTGCCACGTTCAGGTGTATAGAAAGACCTTTATTGGCTGATGAGTGAGGAATGCTGATTCAGAAAGGGCCTACCCATGGGAGCTAAGCCCATTGAGGAAGAAACTGGAAGCTACTGTTGCTTGCAGTCATCTTGGAAGAGACTAAATCAGGCTGGCATTCTCATTCTACCAGGGCAGAGTGGCATTTGTTTCTGCAGGCCAGTGCCTAGCTAACCTCAGAAAAAAAAAAAAAAACTACCTTCCTCCTCATCCCTACGGCTTTGGTGGCTGGGGAGGTGTTTAGTGGTAGACTCCTTGCATGCACAAGACCCAGGGGTTAGAGCCCCAGAAATGGGTCAATAAGGTCTGGCAGTGAATATCTGTAAGCTCATCACTGGAGAGGTGAAGGCAGGAGGATCAGGAGTTTCAAGGTTATCCTTGGCTATATTGGGAATTTGGCTCCATAGCAAGTTCCAGGCCAACTAGGGCTACAGATGAGACTCTGTCTCAAAAAAGCAAAACAGGCCTGGAGATGTGGATCAATTGGTAGAGCACTTGCCTAGCATGCAAAAGTCCCGGAAGATGGCTGACTAGCAGACACGCCATAAACCTCGGGGAAATTAGGACCAGGTTCTGCAGCAGAGACCCAGCTCGCGGGCATTAGCTGCGGCCACGAGCCGAATTCCAGGCACCTCCGAGTACAGGATCTGCACGACTGGAAGCTGACAGTGTGGAAAAGAGCTCTCAGGAAGCAGTGAGTCCTCAGGGCTGGCTGTGCCGGAGTGAGAGGCCCCTGGCTGCCGCCGCCTCAGCCTCTCTTTCGGCGGGCCGGCTTTCCTAGGGGATTGGCCCCCACCCTCCCGCCCTCTGTCTATCCCGCCCTCCTGGGCACTCGCCTGTCTTTCTTTTTCAACTTTCTGACGGTTTTTCAAATTTATTTCTGATACTAATATTCTTTCTCAATTGACCATCGGTACACAGCCCCTC
>PVHP010051661.1:0-11377 GCA_004024765.1 Zapus hudsonius | reverse complement strand
CACACTGGTGGCAAGAAAACTTTATGACTTCCCACATCCAATTTCCCCATCCAACTCCCCTTTTCCTGATCTACTGAATTAGAATAAATGTGTAACTAAAATTTAATTCTGTCCCTGTGTACAATTCTTTGGCATTAGAGGACAAGAACTCGGAGTAGGAGGAGGGGGAAGGGAGGATTCCAAAACTCTCCCCCCCCCCCCCCGCGTTGCTTACTATCAATTAGCAGCAACCCGTATCAAAGTCAGAACAGTTGTGTGCTTAAGTGTGTTTCCGGACCCTTAGTAAAGTGTTTCTTGAGGGACATGTAATAGCCATTTTCTGTCTGTTCCCAGTCCCCTGTCTTGGGTCATCTGAAAAACGCCTCAGTTCTGGGAGAATTCACACTGTTGGTGCTGAACAGTTCAAGCACACAGGACTAGGACTCTGCAGCCTGGCATTCCTAAACCCAGACAGCACCCTGACCAGAGACTGCCAGGCACCCCAGTTGGTGCCATTTGTAGGAGCTTCTTAAAGAACATCTGGGGAGGGGAGGAGGGGCTGGAGAGGTGGCTCAGTGGTCAAAGGCACTTAAAAGCCTGATGGCCTGGGTTCTATTACCCAGCACCCATGTAAGGCCCCGATGGCCTGGGTTCTATTCCCAGCACCCATGTAAGGCCCCGATGGCCTGGGTTATATTCCGCAGCACCCATATAAGGCCCTGGTGTGCTCATAGTCTCTCTCTCTCTCGTAAATAAAAGAGAAGATACAACTCAGGGACATGACCCAGAAGATCCTCTGATAACAATAGTCAATGCCTGTTGAGTGGTTTTTAAGTAAAAGCACATTTTAACTTTTTGAGACAAAACCTAGTAATATCCCAATTTTACAGCGGAAGTAGGATTTTGTTCAGAGCTTCACAAATAGAACAAAAATCAAAAGTAGAGCTAAAGAGAGCTGGGCATGATGTCACACACTTATCCCAGGACTTGGGAGAGGCAGAGGTAAGACTATTGTGAGTTGGAAGCCAGCCTAGAACTCCAGAGTGAGTTTCAGGTCAGCTTGGGCTAGAGTGAGACCCTACCTCGAAGAAAAAGAGCCAGGATACAATCTCTGTGATATAGACCCTCACCCTTAACCACACTGAGTGTCTTGGGCACCCTAAAAGCAAAGTCAATTTCAGTTTACAGGACCTGAAGTAGAAAAGTCAGGGGATTGTGGTTCCCATAGGAAGAATCAAGCCTGGGGTACATCCATCCATTCCCTTCTAGTCAGCCAACCACAGCTCCTCTGGGCCATAAGAGCCACCAGCAGCATCCTGCCACCCTTGTAGTGAGGTACAGAGGAAAGGAAGAGGACACCTGTTTCCCTCACATTGGACACTTCCTGTCTGCCAGGTTCTGTGTTGTGGGTCTGTGGATTACTTGGGAGGTCATTGTATACTGACCCCATGATAGGTTGAAACTCAGGCAGTACCTCAGTTTCACCCTCCAGAACCAGTGTGGCAAGCTTCAAGAGAAGTATCAACAGGAGTTACAGAAAAAGCCTGCCTTATAAACCCCCTCCTGCTGTGTCTCTGACCAGAGGGACCTTCCTTCCCGATGCTGAGAGCTACGTGACCAACTGGGCCTACTTGACAAATTCATGGACTTCAGTTTCATCTTGCCCTTATAAGCCCAGGTCAGACTTTTCTCAGATGCTCTTCTCTCCACCCTGGTGAGATGGCCTGGCAGCTTGTTTTCATTCTGAATAAAATCTTTCTTCTTTCAGAGTGGCCTCGTAGTGGTCTTGGTCACTTTTAAAACATTACACCACAGAGTTGGGTGGGCAGAGTCTTGGGAATGTGTGAGCATGCAGTCATAGCCACCCGGGAGACAGTTGCAGTGAACAGATCGTTTATGAGATTGGGGAAGGTGTTTTTATGCAGAAGGAAAAGGGGGGCGGGATAAGTGGCAAGGGGATTGGTGGGGGCAGGGTGGCCTGTGGCTGTCTAATGAAAGGATTGGCAGGGGCCAGCTTCATAGATAAGCTGGGAGGACTTTCTTGTTGCCTGGGCCTTGTTATTACCTTATAGCTGATTTATGTGAACTCCAGTAAACTTAGGCCTTGAAATGCCTGGACTTATCAGGGCTTGCTGGAGCCCACCAGGTGGCTGGAGGTTGGGGAGGGAAGGAGTCAGCCGAAGTCCTGCCAGTCTCAGAATGAGATTATTGGGGTTTGTTGTAATCAGCCACATGTCGCGGGGATGAATCTCCAAACCAGGCACAATTTGGGGAGGAAAGTATTTATTGAAATAACAGATCCAGGGGAAGTTCAAAAAAATGAAGGAAAAGGCTGCCCCCCTTTCATAGATCCAAGCAGAGAGACAGAGAGACAGCACCTTCAAAGCAAGCAAGCACACTGTAACTCACAAACAGCAGCAGGACTGCCAGACTTGAACTCCGGGTGCTCTTTGCATATATAGCGCTTGAATTTTACATCCAACTTAGAAATACCTTAGGGTCAGATCCCAGGAGGCCAGGACAAAGAGACACCTCCTCCAGCCAGAGGCTTTAGACAATTCACAAGCTTTAGTAAATTTTTGACCACAGGGTTCCAGGCCAGTCTCAACTTCCCTTCAACCCTGCGTCCTCCATGCCTCTCAGCAGGGTCCCACACTGTGTTGTCTCCTTTTATTGTTATCACAAAGCCCACTTCACAGAGGCAGACCAGGAAACCCAGTAGTTCTTAAGCTCTTCAGCCATCCAAAGCTAAGCCAGAGCCAACCTTCCCATTCCTCAGTTGGCCACAAAGTCAACCTTGTCCATAGGAAAGGAAGACAAAGGATAATACTGAAGCTCTTTGGGAAACAGAAGTACTATTTCCAGAATAAACATGGGCATAGAATGGGAGCATCCCCACCATTTCCACAAAGGCACACCCCAAACTTTGTGACCCATTCAGTAAAGCGTCTCCATCTTAGAGGCAGGACATCAATCCTCCTCTCTCTTTCACTGATCAGCCCCACCCCAAGCTCTTATCAAAGCATTCCTCCTCCCATCCATACAGCCTGGGGGAAAAGATTTCTGATAAATGTTCAGGGCTGACACTCAGCCAAGAGGGTAGTGGGTTCTGAAATCTGTCATAACTTTCACTGCCCACGGGCCCTGGCTGTATTCACCTGGAAGGGGTAGTTTATTTTCAACTTTTTATTGACAACCTCCATACATATAATGATCATAATTCCCTCAGACCACCTTCCTTTTCCCTCTTCCCTGTTTCCTTTCCACTAAATCCCTTCTTTTCAAATAGTTCCTGTTCTATTTTGATGTGATCATCTTTTCCCTCCTGTTATGCAGGTCGTATGTAGGTAGAGACAGCCACTGTGACATCATGAATAGCAACACCATTTTGTCTGGAAAACAGTATCGTAAGCACTCCTCTTTATTTAGCTGTTGATATTCCTCCTGCCACCTCATCCATAATTGTTCCTGAGATTTGGAGAGTATGATAGAGCAGTCTTATTTAGTGCTGAACACTCCACTGTCACTTCTTAGCTCTCTTGTGAGTTTTGCGTCTCCACAGTGGTCACCGTCTGAAAAGAGCTTCTCTAACCAAAATGAAAGTAGCATTAATATATAGGCATAAACATAAGAATTTAGAGGGCAGTTTGGTGGACATAATATACCCATTTAGCCAGACAAATGTAACTTTTTCGCCTCTTTGAAAAGATAAACAAGATTGACAAACTTTTAGCCAAACTAATCAAAAGAGAGAGAAAATCCAAATTAACAAAATTATTCATATTGTTACATACATGTAATAACAATAATAATAAATACCAGTGAATTTCAGAAAATCGTGAGGACATACCTTGAAACCTTATATTCCACTGAATAAATTAGAAACCTAAAAGAAATGGGTGAATTTCTAGATGCAGAAAATTAAGCGAAGATTAGATGAGCAAGTTTAAAAAAAATCTATAACAAGCAACAAGATTGATGCAGTAATAAAAATATCTCCCAACTAAAAATTAGTCCAGGCTTAGATGAATTTACTACTGAATTCTATCAGACCTTTCAAGAACTAACACCAAATGCTTCTCAACCTATTCCATAAAATAGAAAAGAATTTAGATGATATACTTGAAGGAGAATGTCCTTAAGTAACATTGTATCATGGACAGTGAATACACACAATGAAATTTAAAAAACAATATGTGAAAAAGAGAAGATAATTTTTTAAAAAGATGAAATTTTGATAGCAATTACATGCATAAAATATCTAGAAGCAAATCTTTTTGACAAATTGACAAGAACAAACCAAGAAATTGTAAACTACTTCACTGAAAGGCATTAAGGAAAATCTAAACAAATGAACATATAGATGATTTTTGTGGATTGCTTACATTTAATATTGAGATGTTAGTTGTCCTAAAATTATCTTATAGACACAATAACATAACCACAGCTGAAATTCTAACATTTTAATTTGTTTAATTTGTAGTGTAATCTGACAAGCAGATTCTATAATTTATACATAAAAATAAAAGACTATAAACTATCAAGGCACTCCCAAGAAAGGACAGAATTCCTGGAATTGACATAAAGCTGTAATTATCACTGCCCGGCCACCCGCGGAGAGCAGTGATCATATAAATACACACACACCTTGTAGGTTGATGAAGGTGTGCTCTTTATTGCGGGGAATGAGGCAGAATATATAGAGCTTCCTGGCCAATCAGAGGACTAATGGTAAGAACCTGTGCATAACAGCCAATTGAGATCACCTCCTGAAACTCATTAAGCTAAACCCCTTGTAGCAAGCTGTCAGGTGCTGTCCAAGACTAAGCCAGGGTGTGCCTCCAAAGGCCCCCAAAAGCTTTCGCCCCTGACATAGCCCACTTTTCTTTTATTAAAAAATGGCTCAGGATCGTGTCTGTCTTAGGTTGTCCATGGCAAATTACACTCTTACCCGTCATTGGAATTCTGACCTCCAGGCGTCAGAACCCTGTATTAGGTTGATATGTAATTCCATGGATCTTACCCGTCTCTGACTACCGATCCAGCATTTTAAGCCATACATGGGGGGAGGATCGGTCACCCATAGTTGACATGGCTTGCTTTAATTAGCTTTATTTGCAGTTGTTGGCGCATCTGAGATTGGCAAAGTGTTAATGCATATCAGACCAAGAGTTCTTATCATAGACGCTATAGTTGGGATATGCACTTTAGCAATAAGGATTAAACTCATAAGTTAGCAATAAAGATTAAACTCATAAGTCCAATGACTACTTAACATATATGACAGCTGTCTAGACATTTTTGCTGCAAAACATCAATTATACAAAGTCCCACAATAGGAAGAATACAATAGAATGAACACATCATAATGTTATTACGTGTCCAACAATACCAAGTCTTTCTGCACAGGGACAATTTGCTGATCAAGAATCATAAGTCCAGTTTTAAATTGTCCATTGATTCTGGATGTTCAGAGCTTGGGCAGCCACAGAAAAAAGAGTATTGAAAGTCTGTGCTGTAGAAACTGAAGTAACAAGATAAGCAGCAGTCGTAGTAGTCACCACAGCTGAGATGGCTATTGCAGCAATGACAGAAGTTATTCCAAAGTCGCTCTAATTTTATGAACTGCAATTGATGTATAAGGAGAACTGACATCCACAGGAACTGAAATCTTAAAGAGTTATTTCAAGCACACAAAATAAGACAATTGTTGAAATATCTTAGATGGAAACTTCTGCGATCATCCGCAACAAAGCAGAGCAGTGTCCTGCCAAATTTTTGAAAAGGAAAATCTGTGACAACCAATGTTAGTTTAATTAAGTTATTTCAACACATTTATCTAATAGTATAGAAACCACAATGACTGAAATTAAACCTTACAAGTCAAATGATGACCACCTGGCAGTATTAGCATAAACAAATAGAACCATCTCCTTAAAACTCACAATGCTTTTAGATATGCAAACCTCACCCTAGAAAATCAATATCAGTAAGCAACTTTCATCCCAAAAACTCAATTTGTCCTTGACAAAGAAGCATAGCTAGCTAGTCTTGGTGAGTACCTCAAGAGTTCTTCTTGTGCATTTCTTAATTCACAAACAATTTAGTCATTGAACCAACAGCTATAACTGGAGTGATCAGGTCCAGTGTTAGTCTGTATGGTTTCACAAGCAAAAGAACATCTGTACTCTGTTTTATAAAAACTTAAGCTAAAGAATCATTTGCCATGACTAGTCTTTTTGCAAAAATTCCCAAAATTAAGAAAGACACTTTCTAGGGGCATTCTCCTCCTTCTTTTTAATTTATGAGCAAGCAAAAAATATATAGTATGTATAGCAGACAATGTCTCTAACCATTGAGAAGTAGATGAGAAAAGAAACATTATGTCTTTTTCTTTGACTCAGTTTACCTATACAATCATGAACTGTAGCAATGCAAGGAAGATATAATTCTCCTTGTATATTTATTTCCTTTTCATTCGTCATAAACCCATTGGCCAGACAGTCTTATGAGGAAGTACTGGAAAATATGTATCTCTTTCTGGGTTTTGGCAATAGGGAGCGCTCTGTCCTACATCCAATACATATTTATCTTTACTTTTAGTTATTTTATATCTTATATAATTCAGAGAAACCAGTCATTTCTCATATGTAACGCCTCTATAAATATTATTTTTGGAACATTGACAACCCATATAAGAGTAGCACATTTTTATCTCCTGCTAATAATTTCATGTTGCATACTTTAAAATAGTATATGCAAAACATAATGATCTCTAAGACAAGCTGTATTCACATTTACTTATTTTAGAATGTTACTTTGAAACTTTTGGATACATATGGCAATTTTTCCCATTGGTAGATTTTTCAAAATTTATCGAGATTAACCTGGAAAGACAAATCTGTATCATAGTTAATATTCAAGCATGATCAATAACCCAGAAGGAGGAAATTTTATTAGCAAATTAAGCATTTTGTCATCCTCCTGTCTCCGCTCTGTCTCATGTGTTACAAGACTTTTAGAGGAAAAAAACTTTAAACCAAATCAATTGAATTTAGCCTGAAAGGCCTTTCTTTCAAACAAAAGGTTGTACTCCCTGAGGCTAACCCTCCCTGAGGTTTGGCCTTGCTTAAATTATTCCATTGTCAGCCCAAGGGGCTTGCACCTGGAATTTTGGCAAGGTGAAAGAACCTGTCTTTTTGACTGACTGAAAGATGTCACTTTTGTATATATAACCCAAACCAAGGATTTTTTAGCAGACACTTTTTAACCCAAACCAGAGATTTTCAACCCTTTTCAAATCCATAGACAGAGAAAAAGCCTTAAAAATTTTAATCAAGTCTCTCAGACCTTCAAGACTTGAGAGTCTGACATCAAGTCAACCAAATTCATCTTGCAGGACCTTTCCTTCTCAAACATCTCCTGGGGAAAGGCCTCATGGCCATATCGGATTCTTTAGTCTATAGGCAACAAAGACCAATAACTAAAAAAGAGGCAAAGCTCAAAATCATAAAGGCAAAAATTATTTTTTTTTTGAGTTGTTGGTTTTCCTACAAACAAAAGGCTGTATTCCCTGGGGCGAGCCCTGAGTGACCATTGTTTTTTCCAGTCCCAGGGTGCTTGCTTTTGGAATTTTGCAAGGTGGAAACCTGCGTTTCAGACTGACTGAAAAATATCACTTTTGCATATATATTTAGAGAAATAGTAGAGGCTTAGCTTGCTTTTACATCTGTATAGACAGAGAGAAAGCCTTATAAATTTCTCAGACCTCTAAGCCTGACCTTCTGACATAAGCATAATGCTCTTGAGCATTGGGTCCTGTGACCTTGACAGTTGCCTGGGGCTGAATTTGTATTTCAGAGAAAAGAAAAAAAACTAAGGAATTCCAAGTTTCTAGCCCAGTCAGTTCGTCCTGGCCTGGCCAGGGCGTTCCTGGAGTTGTTTAGGCTCGCCTGCCTGGCCACCTTGAATCTGGCTGGTCATGCAGTCCTTGGGACCAGACTGCTTTGGCATGCTTCTCCGTGGGGTGGAAGCGTGACGCTTGGGCCTGGGTGGCTGTGACAATCGCCACCATGCATGCTCTAACTCACTCAGGCCTGGAGCACCACCATGAGGCTGCTGCCTACCCGCTGTTATTTCCGCCTCCTCCAGAAACCTAGGAACATGTTGCTCTATTGTCTTTAGGGAAACATGAGCAGTTTTCCATAACAAACATTGACCTCCAGATTGCATCTCAGGGAAAGGAGAGAAACTAAGAATTCCCCGCCATAGCTCGCGGCCATCTCGTATTATTCTCGGCCTTAGCGTCGGAGCTCTTTGCCTAACCTGCCCATCTGTCTGGCAGCCTTGGGGCGCACAAAGCGCGGTCCAGCCCCCGTCTTCCCTTCTTCTATGCCATGCAGAAAAGTCAACTTTTATATACCACCACTCTTGAATTATTCTCATTAAAACCAAAATTGCTCCCACTTTTACTTGAACCAGAGCAAAGCGTGTCCGGTCCCCCTTCCCCGGGCTGCAGTCCAGGGAACGTCTCCATACGGGCCCATCTTTCTCACTTTACTACCGCGAACCTCAGCCACTCTTAGTGACTTTCTAATTGCTTTCCCCGTGAACCTCAGTCGCTCTCTCGGCATGCCTCACTTCCTCTTGGCCACTTTCAGTGGACCTTCTCATAACCACTTCCAGAGAATTTTTAATTCTCTATTTTTGTCAATCTTAGTCCACTTTAATTTTGTCACTTCTACCGTGATAACCATCACTCTGTTTTATAAAAACTTCTGTCTTATTGCCCTCTCAGCAAGCTTCACAACCGTCATTTTTACCGCGAACCGTAAAACTTTTCTTACCTAAGTTCTTTTATGGATCCTTCTGTTTTTCGTGTCATTTCCCGGGTTTTTGTCTCCCCGGACTCGGCTCCTGGGTTTTCATCTCCCCGTACACGTTCCCCATTTTTCTTGTCCCCGTACGTTTTTTGTGTCTTCGTCTCCCCGTACAGTTCCTGGTATTTTCGGTCCCCATACGTTTTCGATTCCCCATACGGGCCACCACCTATCACTGCCTGGCCACCCGCGGAGGGCAGTGATCATATAAATACACACACACCTTGTAGGTTGATGAAGGTGTGCTCTTTATTGCGGGGAATGAGGCAGAATATATAGAGCTTCCTGGCCAATCAGAGGACTAATGGTAAGAACCTGTGCATAACAGCCGATTGAGATCACCTCCTGAAACTCATTAAGCTAAACCCCTTGTGGCAAGCTGTCAGGTGCCGTCCAAGACTAAGCCAGGGTGTGCCTCCAAAGGCCCCCAAAAGCTTTCGCCCCTGACATGTAAATAGTTAAGAGAGTATGGTACATGCAAAAATGGGAAAGATTGGCTGATAGAATAGAATTCAATAACCTAAAACAATTGTAAAAATATAGGAAAATTGGGTGAATACCTATAGCAGTATTGCATGTGAGTGGGGAGTACAAAGAGTAGTCAACAAAGTAAAAATAATTTACCTGTCAGGGAAGAAGAAGAAGAACACATCTACTTGATTACATAGATAAAATATGACTGTCATAGTCAGTCACATGCAGCTGGGATAATCTCCAAACCAGGCACAGTTTATGGGAGGAAAACATTGAAGCTACAGATTCAGGAGAAGCTCCATAATAGCTAAAGAGGCTGGCCCCCTTTCACAGGTCCAAGAAGAAAAAGAAACCCATTATTAGCACCACACACACAACAGCAAAACAGGTTGGGGAGGGAGTGAGAGAAATCTCCTTCCCCTTTAAATAGCCTTAGGGTGAGGGCTTGTAACTCTCTCCCAGACTTAATGGCTTCCTAAGTCTCTGGAATTTCCTTTCTGCACTGCCCTCCCAGGAAGGGATGTTCATTTCTAGCTCCACTGAGCTTCCTACATTCTTCCCCATACTGAGAGGCTGCCTTCTTGTAAACAACTTCAGAGACCCACCCAAGATAATTTAAAAAATCAAGTTGACAACAAAACCTAACCATCACAATAACCTTGAAGAATCAAAGCTACAATTTTGGGCTAAACAGATAGCTCAGCAGTTAAAGGTGCTTGCTTTCTTACTTGTTTACCAAGCCTGAAAGCCTGACTTCCCAAGCTCAGTTCTTCATTACCCACCTAAAGCCAGATGCACAAAGTGGTATGTATGTGTCTGGAATTTGTTTGCAGGGGCACGAGGGCCCTGGTGCAGACATATTCATTCTCTCTCTCTCTCTCTCTCTCTCTCTCTCTGCTTCTTTATCTCTCAAATAAATTTATTTAAAAAATTAAAATTCTAGGGGGGCTGAGCAAGATGGTGGATGAGCAACAGCATCGCCAAGACTCTCTTCGGAAAGGTTTGATTTCTTCAGCCGGGATCCAAACTTTGGACACCGGCCGGACCTGAGCTCGGGCCCTCCCTCCCTCCCCACACCCTGGGCCAGAGCAAACAGAGGATCATCCAGCGGCTCTCTGCTCCCCTGTGGAGCAGAGAGCAGAACCTTCCCCCTCCACAAGCTTCCGCCATTATCCCCTTACTGCAGGTTCCCAGCATCCCCAATTGAGCCGCTTCCCCTCGTGGGAGTACCCGATCCTCAGACATGCTTATCTCCACAACAACCCCCCACACATACACAGGCAGATGTGAGCCTTGGTCAGGCTGACCTAGCTTGGTTCCGGGGCCAGACCTGAGGCAGATACCCGGGAAACTTGGCGGAGGCTGATTCGGAAGGGTGCTGTCAGAGAGGGGAGGGGCTGTCTCTCCATGGAGGTTTGATTGCCCAGCTGGGATCCAGGCCCCGAATCACAGCCGGACCTGTCCACAGGCCCAGCCTTTCCTCAGCTTCAGGACCACCACAGGGTTCCCCAGTAAATAGTGGGCGTCAACTGGCAAGAGGGGTCATGAGTAGCAGGGGAGAATGTCTAAGTCTGTGAATAATTAAGCAGTCTGAAAGCCCCGGGTCCCAGTCACCGGTCCCTTCCCTCACTGAGCTGTTGTCCAAAGTGACCCATGAGGTTCCAAAAACAAGACAGAATTCTGTCAAGGCTCTTGAACACCCTCCCCAGGCCTGAGACTAAATCCTGTTGCTGAAGAAACCACAGAATGCCATTGATCTTCATCGAGAGTCCCAGCGAGGTCTGGAATGGTAACCAACCCCCAGATGGCAGTTAGTGAAGGGCTGGAGGGCACTGCACAAGCTGCCAGGGGAAGCTGATTGGTGATAACTGGAGTAAACAGACTATTGGTATGAAACATAGTCTGCAGCCATGAATAGGCTGAACACAGTTCCGACTGGGAGAGAACAGCAAACCAAGAAAGGAGCACTTGTGCAATGAAGGAGCCTGGGCCTGGGGGAGTCAATCAACAGCCATTAAATTTGGCCAAATATTCCACTCAGTGAG
>PVHP010051660.1:10000-11358 GCA_004024765.1 Zapus hudsonius | reverse complement strand
TGACCCACAAGATCCAGGCTCTGTATCCATTGATCACATGATGACCCACAAGATCCAGGCTCTGTATCCACTGATCACATGATGACCCACAAGATCCAGGCTCTGTATCCATTGATCACATGATGACCCACAAGATCCAGGCTCTGTATCCACTGATCACATGGTGACCCACAAGATCCAGGCTGTATATCCACTGGTCACAAGATCTCCCACAAGATCCAGGCTCAATGACGCCACTAGTGAGCAGAGGGCAGACTCCAAACTCAGGAATTACCTTTGTCACCAAGGCCGCTAGTTGAGACTGTTCTTACACTCTGAAGTCCATTAATGAAGGTGAAGTCTACACACTTTCAGGACAAAAGTCAGGAAACAGGATCATTAATATGTTCCGCAGGTTTTCCTTCTTTTTCTCTGCAAGTAAGCACTGCGTGAGTACACACTGGGATAAAAGAAATGTCCAAGTAGTGAAGATAATTAGCCATCAGAGTGACAGCTTTTGTAAATTCAGTGACACATTGGATTTAAGTTGAGGACCATCTCTGTCAGGAATGGTTGGTCTCTGTATCCATCCCGTAATTGTTTTCTAAGTTTTTAGAACCCAATCAGTAAGCTCCTCTCTGGGGAGAAGTGTCATCAGCTCCAGGAGACACACTAGGGAAATACACAAGCACCATAGAAGACACTGTTCTCATGAGACAAATGATGGGACCAGAGTGAGAAGACCTTTTTAAGTGATTTCATAGATAGGCTTTTGTACTCCTAAATTTTTGAAGCATGGGGATATTTTATTTCACTTACTACGAATAGAATCATATTTTAAAATGTGTACAGGCTTGAGCATTCTTTGCAAAGCAGAAAGACATATTTGATGTATAGAGATAGATCCAGAAGAGGGGCGAGGAGGACTTGAACACAGAAGCCAGCCTTTGTGTGCTACTTCAATACCCTGCATCTGGTTCCCCTTGATGGGAAATCCTTTAGAGATTCAAGCATGATAGGATCATCATCAGATCAGTGTTCTGTGAATGATCCCAGGGCCATGACTGTGAATCACAGATTTGGAGAAGCAGAGAGTAGCACACAGACGCAGGTGGTGGTGGTTGGGAGGGTGCCTTGGGGGAGAAGGAAGCGGAGGATGGTGGCAAGCAGGCTGGCTAAGTCGGTGGATCTGCTGATGCACAAGGAAGAGAGGAGGGAGTGAGTAGACTTGAACATCTAACATTCTGACAGAAGAAAGAGCACTAGAGAAGAAGCCACGCGCAAATGTGCTCTCGGAGGGAGCAGGAACCGGTGCACAGCTTGCAGTTCAGAGGAGGGGTCTCCCGGGCCCAGGATGGACCACAAGCCCTTGGAGGAAG
>PVHP010051660.1:0-5000 GCA_004024765.1 Zapus hudsonius | reverse complement strand
ATAATGCTGAAAGTCTAAAAGAAAAGAACATATTAGCTGATTTTATAAATGAGGAAACTCGTTGAAGCATTACTGAAATGCTTACAGAGCTAGAAGTGCCAGGGCTGGGATTTGAACCCATGTGTAACTTCCTTCCAAGCCCATATTCCTCATTGGGCAGCAATGCTGTGAGGGATCATAGGAGCAGTGCAGAGGGCCCAGACTGAGGGACCTGGGCAAATCCTCTCGTGCAAAGTATCTCCTCTTTACTCAGTGATTCCTAAAATGACATTTCAATCAATAACAATGCACTGGTTTTCATTTATGAATAATCTTCATGCTTCCTAGAGCAATTACCTTGCTTTGACAGAAGTGTATCCCTAGCAAGTGCCTTAACCACTGAGCAATCTCCCAGCCCCAGTAAATACTTTTCAGTGGGGGAAAAGAAAGGAATGAATTAATGAGTAAACGAGTCTTATCTCCTTCCTACCTTTCTCTCTTTGCTTCCCTCTCTCCTGTCTTCCTGATTTACTTCTTTGTATTTTTTGACAGGGCACATTGTTACAGAGTAACTAGGTTCTGGGGTAAATTGGGTCAAAAGCTTGAAAATGCATGAGTTGAAGACAGGACAATTGTAGATTGTAAGTTCTGTCTGAGGAGTGTATAGCACAACCCAAGGATCCCCTATCTGTATGAGGAGGGAAAGAACAAGAGGCTCATCGTGGATGGAAAGGAGACATTTCTGGAACTTTCTTCACCAGCTCATGTTTTTTCAGGACTCTGCTCCAAAGCCAGTGGCCTTCATAAAGCTACTTTTCCTTTCACATACATCTGGTTGTTGTTGCTGCTGTTTGCTTGTTTTTCAAGGCAGGGTCTCCCACTTTGATTTGGAAACATTAACTGAACTAACTCACTTTGAGTTCAGTGGTATGTTTGGCCGATGGATAGACCCACGTGCATGGCTCCCCAGTTACAATGTTGACCATCTCCATCAGCACGGAGCAGGTGCCCCTGCCACTCCACTGTGTGCCCAAGTGTCTGCTTCCATCACTCTGGGTTGATTCTACCTGGCCTGGGTACCTCTCTATGGGAACCTTAACCACCACGACTTTGCCCCAATTCCTGGCTGCTTGCTGTTTCTCAGAGCTGGTAGTTCCCAAGCCTAGATGTAGCTGCAGAAATCACTGTCTACAGGCAGCTGCAGACCTCATGATGCCATAGACAACGACCTCGACTTCCCAGAGGTGGAACCTACTCAGAGCCTGGCTGTGCAGCCCTGCCAGGGGTCTGGGCAGGCTAATGGGGTCTCCCTCCCTGGGGCTTTTAGGACTAGCAATCCCATGGCCCAGGTGAAAACTCCTCCCTCGGTGTTTGGCCTTCTGTTGGATGCTGAGTATGCCTTGTTTAACCTTCATGTAGAAACTTTGATGAGGACGTTTTCAAGTGTTTCGACATTCAGGAAACTGATCTGTTCAATGATTTCCTGGCCTGGGAGGATTATTCACATTATGAAAAACCTTAAAATACTTGTAATTGTTATAGAACATACACTAGCTATTACAAACAAAAGAAAGCCATGATCTCATTGGATGATAACAACAGGAAGGTGCTCCTATCATGCCTATGGTACAAGAAGCATTTTACTCACATGCCTACCTTTGCTAATATTCTTCTTATGGGAAATCAACCAGTCAACCACGTATCTGCTAAGATAAATGAGGTAGAATTATGTAAAACTCATCAAGACGAACTATTTCTGTCTAAAACACTCAAAGGGCTAGAGAGATAGATGTCTCAGTGGTTCGCGCACTTGCCTGCAAAGCCTAATGATCCGGTTTTGATTCCCCAGCACCCATGTAAAGCTGGCTTCGCAAAGTGGAACATGCATCTGGAGTTCATTTGCAGTGGCTTGAGGCACTGGTGTGCCCATTCTCTGAGTGTGTTTATCTCTCTTCTCTTGGTCTCTCTCCATACAAATAAATAAATAAATAAATAAATAAATATATATATATATATATATATATATATATATATATATATATATATTTAAGCATTCAAGTCTGAGGCCAGCCTGAGACTACATAGTAAATTCCAGGTCAGCCTGGGCTGGAGTGAGACACTACTTTCAAAAACCAAATAAATAAATAAATAAATAAATAGCACTCAAACCCATGATTTTATGGAATTAATATTTACAAGAATACCAAAATAAGTGAAGTAGGGTTTAGGTTAGCAATAAAGCACTTGCCTAACTCATAGAATGCAGTGAGTTTAATCTGTAGCAGCATAAAAAAAATACTAAACAAAATTAAAAAATAAACCTGGAGATTTTTGTTTGTTCGACTAAGAGTGCTGATAACATAGTTACTCTAATTTTAAACAAATATTCCAGTTTCTATTAATTGAACAAAATACCGAAGACTTCATGCTTTATTCAAAAAGAGGTGAACTGAGCTTACAGTCCACAGCAGGCTGCTGGCTCTGATGAGGGCCCAGGACAGGGCCTCTGCCTGGCCCCTGGCAGTTGGGCGTGCCTTAGGCAGCAGCCAGATGAAAGGACAGGGCACCATCCGATGTCAAGGGCCAGTCTTGTTCATTTCATAACAGAACCAACAGGGGTTCTTGCATATCCTCTTTCCTCCCGAGCAATGTCCCAGGAGACCCAGTGAGAGTGTCATGGCGTCTACCTCTAGACCCAGCACCACCTCCTCAAACCACCCCAGTGAAGGCCAGGCTTCCAACATGGAGCCAGCCATCAGGAGATAAGCCATGTCCAGCCAGAGCAGTCAATGCTAGCAGAGAAATGCTGGAAGGCAGTTGGTATAACTGTCTTTGTCCCCTTTGGGGAATGTGATATTTGAGCTAGTGGTAAAAGCCAATTTGAATTATTATAATCAAGGCACAGATTCCTTAAACAAATTAACAAGCACAGGAGCAACTCATGAGGGGTGGAGAGAAGTGACTGTGAGGGCTAAATCTTGACCTTGCAAATGGTTGTGGGAGGAAACTTGAGGAGTTCCAGCATCTCCCTGTGTTTCGTGGCATTTAACTCGATTGTTCGTGGGAAGTGCGGCTAACAGCTCGAGGTGAAGTTAGAACTGGAACAACTGTGAGGGAACCTCACGCCCACGCTTCTCTTATCTTTTCCTTTCTAGAACCTTCTGTGGTTTTGCTTATTTTACTTTCACGGGCTTTAGATTAGACGGAGTTGAAGATGCAGGCGACAGGGGACAGACGGCAAAGAAAGCCAGGATATGGGAATCCCGAGCACAAGGAGCCACAGCTCTGAAACACTGAAGAAACAAGCTCCTCACAGGTTCTGTGGTGTGGAAGAGAGGGCACGTACAGATGTTTACAGACTACAGAGGAGAGGTAAGACCCAACTTCTTAGTGGACAGGTCAAATGTCTGGTATATATATATATGTATATGTATATATATGGTATATGTATATATATATATATATGTATATATGGCATATGATATATATATCATATGCCATATATACATAGTGTTATCTAAACAGAAAGATGATGGCAGGTGCTCAATGGAATCGGTTGGAAGAGGGGGGAAGGCCGAGGGTGAAAGAACAGCACAAGTCTCAATACAAATATAAAATGTAAAAGAATAATTGATGCAGCGATGGAAAACTAAATCAGCCCACCAAGTAGGAGGAAAATACAATGACTTCAGTTTTGATTATGTCCAAAGTGAGGTTGCCTGTGAAATTCTAATATATGTGATGATTTTCAGAAGAATATCCATTCAGAAGAGTAATATCAACTTTAAAACACACGTTTTACGCACGCAGGTTCTGGCAGTCACACTAAACGAGTCTTCTACTCTTAGCAGTTCCGAGGAAGGCCAGCGAACACAGTACGGACACCAGGCTGTAATCAGCAGGAAACAGTTCAGCCCTTTCGTGTCTGTGTCTGTCTTCCCAGACTCCGCTCTGCTGGCAGCCTCATTTAAGACACTAATTCGCTGATTTGCATCGACTGGCAAAGGTAACCTGGAAGCAGCCTGGCCCTCATGGGCACCAGCACTGACACACTTCCACGATCTTCTCCTGTCATCTACGGCTCCCCTGTCTCTCCTTGTTCTCACCCAGAGTCCCTGCCTGGCTGTAAGAATCCTTCTTTCCCATTGAAAGCTTTGGATGACTCCCCCAGACATCCCTTGCCAGTTCGCCAGTACAAAAAACAGACTGCAGGGAATGGTTTTCTAGAATTAAACAAACAGATTACATCAGTGTTTTCCTGTTCTTTGAAGAATTAGGGCAAAATGATGTCTCTGTCTGTCCTGTTAGCCCCTGGGAGTTGGGACCCAGGGGAGGCGGCCAGTTATTTCGTGGGGAGATCAAGTGACACGTGGTCCTGTCAGTCATCGCTGATGATGGTGATTCTGGGAAAACCAACAGGAGACAAGATATTCATTTCCTCTCAGATATTGTCCTCACGTCACCATTCCAGTCCTGCTGCTGGTGGACTGTGGAGATGGGCTTCCTCGTCGCTCCCCTCCCCAGGCCTCACAACCCCAAGGTCACCATGACCACAATCCTTCCATCTAGATTCATCTTTTACAAGTCTCTCCCAAATATGGCTTTTCTCAAAACACATACATACACAAAATGACTTTCTTTAAAAATATATGAGTTTTTTACTTCCACTTAAGAATAAGGCCAATGGCAGGAGAGGAGCCACCACAGTCATATCGTGGAGGATCCAAATGGAACCCCGCAGAGAATGACGGGATGAACAAGGGGCCCACAGCCACAGCCATTCAATCAACACAGGATAAGCCAGTGAGACAGACACCAATGATTTCGACACAAAGACCCCTAAGCTCACAACCTTAAAGCAGCCTTAATACTCATCCACCACGACTCAGGGAACTGAGCGGAAGAGGGGGCGGAAAGATTGTGAGAGCCGTGGTGGGGGAGACTATCCAGAGGCATGGCCAGGAGAACCTGGCTGAATACTAGGCTCTCCATGGTCCCCTGTCACAAGGACTGATCCAGAC
>PVHP010051659.1:0-11376 GCA_004024765.1 Zapus hudsonius | reverse complement strand
AGCATAAATAGGTGGACATGTTTAAACTGCATTCAGGGAGAAGAGATGAATGCTGGTACTCAGTTCACCTTCAACTTTTTACCCATTCCAGAAACCCAGCCATTGGAAGGGCTCTACACTCAGTTAGATGGGTCTTTTCATCTCATTTAGCTATTAGGGCTACTGTTTGTCGTATATTCATCCTCATATGCCTATACTATGGTTCCACATTTGACCTGTACTAAGAGTTTTCACACACACACACACACACACACACACACACACACACACACACCAAGAGAAGATATTTCATTGTCATATTTCATGTATTAATTTCACACTATTGCATTTCATTTTTAAACCATCAAGAATGCTTAAAAGCCTGCACTTTGAAGTAAAAAAAAACTGGTATTTGATTAACTTATTTCATAAGTCCCATATACACTAAAAGTTGGCACTAGGAATTCACCAGTATTTGACACAAATGTGCTAAAAAGTGCTTTCTTTAACTTTTTGATGAATTTCTTAATCTTTTTACATTTCAGTTTCACTTTACATATCCTGGTTCCACTATTCTTATTAAATTATAATGTACCATGGGAGAATAAAATTTGTGCATACAAGTCTCAAAACAAACATACCAGAAGCTAACAAAATTCTATACCAGTAAATAAAAATGGATAAAGAAAATACAAAGAGACCATAAAAAATATGAAAAACCTAAAATTATTAACAATTGCTTAGTTAAAATTACTGTGCATAAAATAAGTGCAGAGATAGGATACAATTACAGAAATACAATTGTATTAAGGAAGTTTGGCTCATGAAATGTTAGTAAAAACAGTATTGTATATAAAATAATGTATATAAAAATTTCAAAATTTCAGAGCATAGTAAAAAAAAAATTCCAAGAAAAAATATCAGAAAATTTAATTCCATAAATGATCAAAATCAAAAATCTAAAAATTCCAAGAAAACTTAATCAAATCTTCATGAAATATTTTGCAAAGCCTGTAAAACTATTCATTTCCACAAATGATGCACATTTCCAGTCTACTATAATTTATATTGAGTTCTAAAACATCAAATAGTCCAGGTTACATCTGTTGAGATATCTTACGATAAATATTTTCACAATAATCATGAGTTGGGTGAAAATTCCTTATGTCAAGAAATACTAAGGGCATTGTATGAGTGAATGTTGGACAAATGTTTCTCTACTTCTACTGCTTAAGATTCTCAGAGTAAAGATCATGATAATAATGCCACTAATAGCTGTGAGAGTCTGGTACCTGCAGGATGATGTTAAGGATGTGATCTATTCTTTCTTAACACACAACCACTGTGAAAAAAACTAACCAGAACTCATAGACCCAAGGACAAAGAAAATGAGAATGAAAAGGGAAGCAACTCTGCACTTGGCAGACTATTAATCCCAAGGTGTTCTAATCCTGGCCATGCCAACATCGATCCAGGAAAGTGCATCACGTTTGTGCAATATCTGAACTTAGAAGAATTTAACAAGTTTCCTCCCAATAGTTTTGTACATTCTGATCTGAAATCAGCCTCTTAAACACTGGAAGGCCAATAAAAGCATTAAAGAAAATGTTAACAAAAATGCTTAGATTTAAAAATCTTAATTGGGCTAATCATGTCTTCTCCATATGAAATAGGTCACTTCCCTTTCTACTGTCCAAATCAATGCAAAAACCATAATAAAAACCGTGTAATAAATTTTACATAATGAGAAGTGGAAATAACACATTCTTACCTTTTCTGCTTTACATTTATCTGAATTTATTTTGGCAAGCATGTTTGCAGACAAGGTAACTCAATTCATTAGGAAAAATTAAAATATACAAAACTTTATGCAAATGATCATTATGTAAAACAAGACCATCTTTAAAATGTCAGAAAATGTATGAGGAAAAGAAGTATATTATTTTAGCTTTTGCATTGATTATTTTTGATCTGAATTCATTTCCAGTTAAATCATTTACTTAAGACTTCAGGTACATGCAAGAACAATGGTATGTATCATCAGTTCATGTTTGGAGGGGCCTTTATTAATTATATTGCAAGGCCTCATGTATTTTTTTTAGTGTTTATTTGTAGAGGTCAACAAGTGAGATTGATATACTCACAAATTGCCTCCAGTTTCTTTAGAGACAAACCTAGTTTTGTGACTCCTGGGTAAGTCTAAATCCCATCAAGTAGAAGATCAAACCCCTTGGTTGGCACCTTGCCTGTACCTTTCAGATTGTCAGGCGTCTTTGTTTCCAGGGAGAGTAACAGAAGATGTCATCCATTTTCTACTCATAACAATTATTGTCATGTTTTAGGTTGCAAATGCTGCTATGCTTTCCCCTCACAATCTTTTTGACTAACTTCTCCATTCTCTCATACTTCAATGCAACAATCTGACCAATTAATTTGGCAGACAATCTAGGGCAGCCCTCAGCCACCTCTTGTTTCATTATTTCAAACCTCCAACAATTTCAAATTATATCATTTTTTATAGTCTACCTTCATCCTACAAGTGAAAATAAAGATGGTTTTCTTCAATATCAACTTTGGGATATTGCTGTGGAGAATAAAGAGTTAATAAAGTCCACTTGTTTAAAACTGAGAACTGTATAGAAATTCCTTGGTCAGTAGAACTATTAATTTATCATTATTACTCCAGTAGAAAATAAATATTTCAAAACCAGAAAATGTTTTGTTTCAGAATCACATTTTATAAACTCAGTGTTCCTAATCGATGTGAGTTGCTAAATAAACATTTCTTGAAAGTATAAATAAACTAAAAGATAAGATTTTTTTTTAATTTGGAAACTGTAATGGTTTGATCCAGGTGTCCCCCACAAACAAATGAATGTGTTCTGATAGATCGATCCTCAGCTGATGGCAATTCTGGAATTAGAACCTCACTAGAGCTTTGTTGTTGGGGCGGGTTTATGGGGTTATAAGCCAGCTTCCCCTTGCCAGTATTTGGCACAACTTCCTGCCACTGTTTCCAGTGCTGTGGCAGAGGTGATGTCCACCCTCTGCTCATGTCATCGTTTTCCCTGCCAGAATGGAGTCTCCCCTTGAGTCTGTAAGCCTAGAAACTCATTCCTCCATAAGCTGTTTTTGCTAGGGTTCTTTCTGCGGAGCATCTAGAAAGCTGACTGCAACAGAGACTTCATAGAGATGATTCAGAAATCTGTAAAGACATTTCTCTTGAAAAAGAGCTAATGGAATTTAAATTCTTCAACCTACACTAATAATGTCAAAAGAAACTATGAATGGATAAATACGTTAGTAAAAGCAATCACGTCATTTAACACAGTCACATAACTTCTGTTTATTTAAGCCATGAAAAAAAGCAAACAGGCAAATAAGTCATTTGATTGAGTTGTCACTTTTTGCAGTTTGGGTTAATGTAGTTAAAAATAATCTGATAAAAGTGACCATATCTTTTTAACTCCCATTGAATATATAAGAAATTAAAACAAGCTCAGGTAAAAACTGGAGAAATACATGGTGGGTAGAGGGAACCCTTTCTCACTGTGCAATTACTACACCCTTCCCAAGAGGACATATAGAATAGAATCATAATAAAAAACATTTAAAATTTAAACTAATTCACTTATATTCTCAAGTCCCTTACTTAGAAGAGCAATATTAGCAAATGTAAAAGCCTTTTTAATAAATTTATTCTTTGTCAGAATTTGAAATAATTAAAACTTCCAAATGTGTAAGTAATTAGCACAAGGCCATAATGACATAATTCTTTGGAGTATGGATCATTCAGGAGGAGTGCATGCTATTGCCTAACGCAAATAAAATTTGATTAGTGCTAGAACAATTTTATCTTTCAGAAAAACAGATAAACAATGGAAACATTCTTAGTCATCTAGTACAATTCTGTCTAAATAATTACCTTCATTAGATCCATTTACTAAATTGTTTAATTTGTGTATAATGACATAGGTTTCATTGAAATTCATTTCTATTTGCTGATTTCAAATTTCCGCTAATACCTCTAAACTCTCATACCTGACAAGTAAAGCTAAAAATCCTACTGTTTTATAATTACTATGAAATAAACAGCCTCTCAAAAGTCTTTAATGATATCCATTTTTTTTTTTTTTACAACAGTACGGGCTAGTAACAAAGAAACTCAGATTTTGGAGTAGTTATCTACTTTAAAATACTATGGGAAATATAGTAGCTAACTAGCATATGGTTCTTATATCCTAGTGAGTACATAATGGGTATTTTATATGTTTACTCAATGGTGCCATTTAATAGAAGGCATTTTAGAAGAGTGCTGTAATATTTTATTTAAAATAGATTTATAAGAGACATTTTTAATTATATTTTTGAATAGATACAGTCATCACAGAGGCTCTAAATTTCCAAAAGTATTCATGTTACTTTAAAAATAGTCAAATAGCGTCATTAACATGATGAGTAGATATAGTAACCATTTAGTTATTCTAGAGTATTATGGATGAAGAGTGTGCAGGTCAGCCATAGAACATTTGCTTTGCATGCATAAATCTGTTCAGTGCTACCAAAATTATACAAGAAAAAGAAATATATAAACAAAAAGGAATGAAAGATAACAAAAAAAAATCTCATTGCTCCATGAATATGATACTGCTTCCTGTGGTAAAAAGAACCATCTTTTCTATTTTTTTTGTATCACAATGAATTTTTCAGAAGATAAATTATTTTGATAGCATGATAATGATAGTTAAAACTGAAATATTTTAGCCTATGGGGAAAATTTTCCACACAAATAATGAGTTTCATTTTTCACAATATTTCTTTAGCTACCTGTTGTACAGATAGAACAGCTTTCTCAGTTCTTCAGTGCCAAAATGAAACAAGTGGTGAAAATATCATCTCGTTAAGTGAAACACTGTACAAGAATCATACTATTTACTTTATGCCTAAATCAGTGACAGGAGTCCATCCAGCATCTTTAAATTGCTTGTCCAAGGTCACTCACCACATGTAAGTAGAGTTCTTGAAGCAGAAGAGGGGATTAGTGAATTGCAGGCTGAGAGATCAAATCAAAGATGACAAGGTGGTCTAGGAAGCATAGTGTGAGGAGATGCCTCTGATTTATCATGTTTGAATTAAAATAGGAACCAATGAAGCGGGTCTCACAAACTATGATAAAATGGAATTCATTAACTATTGGCCTCTCCAATATCTGTTGTCTTCCTCATCAAGGCACAAATGTCTAAAGACACAGCTATTTTGTTCACATATCGATATGTATATTTGTATTTTATCTACATTTGAGTTTAGTTGCTTTATATTCATTTGGAAAATCAAGTCATCAAATTTTAAGGGTTTTAAGAAAAAAAAACAACTGTTCTAGTTTTCTTAAAAATGGGAAATGGTGAACAAATGAGGTTACTGAGACTCCCTGTATGAATAGCAATGCCTCCTTCTTCTCATTGGTTTGATGTCCTAATGAATGAGATAATATCAATCAATTAAATTCACTAATAGTCATTTCAAGCCTTTCCAGAAAAGAGGTAATTGATACAGAAATGAATGCATTAACAAAACACAATATACAACTTTATGGTGCAGTTATAAAGGGAATGCATTCTAAAAAATGTTAAAAAATAATTGGGCTGTAAAGTGGAATGTTTGTGCATAAGAAATGTTATGAAGTTCCTAATGTAATGAAATTCACAAAATTTTTGTTTCCTGGAAATGGATGATTACCAAGTAGTTTGGTATGTTAATAATTGTGGTCCATGGATTCCTTTGTGGGTCAATGTACACTAACATCCTGGTTCATCCACACAGCTGGGTGGACAGAATCTTGGGACAGTTAAGTGTCAATGAGAGAAAGAACTCTTTGGAGACACTTGCAGAGAAGAGCTACTTTATTATGTAGAAAAAGGTTATTTATATAGAAGAAAAATCAGAGACAGGGGCATAAGCGGCAAGGGGATTGGCAGGGGCAGGTTGTCTGTGGATGTCTCATGATGGGATTGGCAGGGGCCAGTAACGTGTTGATGGCTGGTTTGAATAATTTGGGGGGACTTACTCAGTTCCAAGTGGCAGGAGTTACCTGTTTTAGGCATGTAATAGATGGCAGTGGCTGCAGAGAAGCTGTGACCTTTAATTTTTTTTTTTTATTGCTTGGGTTTGTAAGCTGAGGTATATGAGCTCCAGTAAACTCAGGCCTTAAAGTGCTTGGGCTTATCAGGGTTTGTTGAGGCCTACAATGGGTTGGAGTTTTTAGGGAAAAAGGAAGGAGACTACAGTGGCCAAACTCCTGCTGGTCTCAAAATGAGGATGAGATTATGGGGGTTTCAGGCCAGCCTCAACATTCCTTTAACCCTATGTTCTCCATGCCCCTCAGCAGGGTCCCACAAATAATAGTAACTAATACAAGTCAGTGGAAAGTATTTCAATAGTTTTTAGAATTATATTTTAATATAATGAATGAGTTTTTGTTCTGCTTAAATATGACATTTTCCAGTGTTTTAAGTTAAATATAAAATAAATTATAAATTGGTGAAAGTTAAATTGTATGGAGAGATCTTTAAACTCTTTCATCAATAATGTTCAAATTAAGAAGCCTACCAACTGTTTTTATGTACAAAAATAAAAGATGATATTAACACTGAAAGAAGCCAGCCACTAAATTTTATCAATTAAGTAATTCATACACCAATTTAAAATTTTTGTATCATAAATAATTTTGAGAGAAGACTACTTGCAAAATTACTTAGGAAATACAAAATTACTCAGCAAAAATTGAATTTTATGATTTACTTTTCTAATCTTCTGAATTATTATAATATACTAAGAGCTTATCAGATATTTAATTTTTCTTATCACCTATACTTAAAATATCTAAATTATTTCTTGGTTTCTACTCATTCTAGTAATATCCCATGCATGACCTCAGCTCTAGGAACTGAATCATATAATGAGTTTGGAAGAATTCCATGTTCACCAATATCATTGAAGAGCTTCAGAAGGAGTGTTTTCCGTTCTGTGATGAATGTTTTGGTAGAATTCAGCTGAGAATCCATCAAGACCTGGACTTTTCCTTCTGGGGATGTTTTAAATTATCTTTTCAATTTTGGTGGATGTTATAGGCTTACTTAGGAAATTTATCTGCTCCTGATTTAGCTTAGGTAGATGATAACTTCAGGAACACATCCATTTCATCCAGGTTCTCCAACTTTGTGGAGGATAGGTTTTGGAAAAAAGAACTGATGATTTTTCTAATTTAATTGGTGTCTGTTGTGATCTCTCCTTTTTCATTTCTTATTTTGTTGATTAGGGCCCTCTTTTTTTTCTGTTTGGTTAAGTTGGCTAAGAGTTTGTCAATCTTATTTATTTTTTCACAGAACCAGCTCTTTGTATCATCAATTTTTAATTGTTTTTTTTTTGGGGGGGTTCTATTTCATTTATATCTGCCCTGATCTTAATTATTTATTTTTGTCTTGAGTTCCTAGCATTGGTTTGTTCCAATTTTCCAGTGCCTTTAGCTGGTTAGTTAGGTTATGAATTTGGGATCCATCTGTCTTTGCTATGTAGGCATTCAGTGCTATAAATTTTCCCCTTTGGACAGCCTTCTTTGTGTCCCATAGGTTCTGGCATGTTGTATTTTCATTATCATTTAGCTCAAGAAAATTTTCAATTTCTGTTTTAATTTTTTACACTACCCATTCATCATTTTATATCATTTATAACATATTGTTCAGTCTCCAATAGTTGGTGCATTTTCTGTTTTTCTCCCATATTTTATTTCCAGGTATAGTGTGTTGTGGTTTGATAAACTGCAAGGTTTATCAATTTTCTTAAATTTATTTAGACAAGATTTGTGACCTAATATGTGATCTATTTTGGAGAAAGTTCCATGAGTTGCTAAGAAGAATGTATATTCTGTAGAATTGGGATGGAATGTTCTATTTTTGTCTGTTAGGTCTACTTGGAATATGGTTTTGATAAGTTCTATTATTTCCCTATTGATCTTCTGTCTGGTTGATCTGTCTGTAGTTGACAGTCATGTATTAAATTCTCCAATTATGAAGGAATTAGAGTTTATTTTAAATTTGTTTTCCATTAATTTTTGCTTTATGAAATGTGGTTCTCCTGTATTTGGTGCATACATGTTTATGATTGTGATATCTTCTTGTTGGATGATTCCCTTGATGAGTAAGAAGTGGCCTTCCTTGTCCTTCTTGAATAAAGTCTATTTTGTCACATATTAGTGTAGCCACTTCTGCTTGTTTTCTATTTCCATTTGCTTGGAATATCATTTTACATCCTTTCACTCTGAGGAGGTTTTTTATCTTTAGAGGTGAGCTTAGTTTCTTGGAGGCAACAAAAAGAAGGGTCCAACTTTCTGATCCATCCTGCTAACCCATGTCTTTTTATGGGAGATTTGAGACCATTAATATTCAAAGTTATAACTGTGAGATTTGACTCAATACTTGCCATGGTGAAGGGTTTATAAGATTTGGTGCCTCGGGTGTTGTTTTGTCACCTCTAGGCTTAAGGGCTCTAGGGTTTGGATTTCGGCTCTTCTGTGTGGAATATTTCATGTAGAATTTTCTGTAGGTTTGGTTTTGTGTCCATTTAGTTGTAGAGTTGGATTTTATCATGGAATATTTTCCTTTTTTCTTTCATTATTAGGGAAACTTTTGCAAGGTACATTAGTTTGAGTTGAAAGCCATAGTGGTTGAGACTTTGGATCACTCCATTCCAAGCCCTTCTTGATTTCATGGTTTCCATGGAGAAGTCTGATGTGACTCTGATGGGTTTGCCTTTATATGTGATTTGCTCTTTTCCCCTCACTGCTTTTAGAATCCTTTCTTTCCTTTCAATGTTTAGGGTTTTTACTATAATATATCTTGGAGAACTTCTTTGGTCCAGTCTGTTTGGTCTTCTGTGTGATTCCTGTACCTGAATTGGACTCTCTTTCGCTAAAATGAGGAAGTTTCCTTCAATAATTTTATTCAATATGTTCTCTATGCCTTTTGTCTGACTTTCTTCCCCCTCTCATATCCTCATGATTCAGAGATTTGGTCTCTTCATGGTATCCCAAAGATCTCTCATATTTTGTTCACATGCTTTTATGAACCTCTTCAGATTTTTGATTTCCCTATCATTTTCTTCTGTTTTATCTTCCACATATGAGGATCTGTCTTCCCAATTATTGACTCTAGTGGTGAGGGATTCTAGAGAGGTTTTTATTATTTCTGTTTGGTTCTTGTTTTCTGTTACAGCTTTGTTTGTTGTTTTTTTTTTTTGGTTTTTCAAGGTAGGGTTTCTCTCTAGACCAGGCTGACCTGGAATTCACTATGTAGTCTCCGGGTGGCCTCAAAGTCATGGCAATTCTCCTACCTCTGCCTCCCGAGTGCTCGGATTAATGGTGTGCGCCACCATGCCTGGCCCTGTTACAACTTTTTAAAAAAAATACTTTATTTATTCATTTTCAAGTCGAGAGATACAGAGAGAGAGAGAGAGAGAGAGAGAGAGAGAGAGAGAGCACATGCACATCAGGGCCACCACCTTATGGGTCTGGTTTATGTGGGTCCTGGGGAATTGAACCAGGGGCCTTGGGCACAGGAAGCAAGTGCCTTAACCGCTGAGCCATCTCTCCAGCCCCTGTTACAACTTTTTGATTTGCTTCTATCTTTATGTTAAATTGTGTTTTCATTTCAAGGTTTGACTTGCTTACTTCTTCCTGATATTCATTCTTGTATTTGCTTATGTCTTCTTTCAGTTTGGTTAGCTGATTCTTGAGTCCTTCTGTTTTCTGGTGTTCCTTTATTTCAGACACCTATCTACCTAAGTCCATCTGTTTCTTCTCAATTAAAATAAGCCTGGTGGCAAAGCTTGCGAGTTGGCTCTGTACCATTCCTCGGTGATTTCCCATACTTTCTTATATTTCCATCTTTAGCTTCTTCATTGGGTCCATGTCACTTTTATTTGGACTTAATGTCATCTCATTGTGTGCTTGCATCTGTACATCCTCTTTCATAATTTCACTGTTGACTTCCCAATTGGAGCTTGGTGCGTTTGGTGTGTGGCACTCAGCTGGTTTGTTCTTCTTGAGTTGTTCTTTGCCCGTTTTGGATCCAATTAGAGGGGTTGGGGGGTATCCTTGTTTTGAGTTCCCCTAAGTGTTGTGAGTGAGGTGTATTCTGGATTTCACAAGCAAGGTGAGGCACTTGCTTGTTTATTTGTGACTGTGTGTTCCCCTAGATATACAGCTGACTTGATGAATGTGCTGTTGCCAGTGATTAGGGTTTAGAGCATGCAAAAACCAGTGCCTTTACTGTCTAGTGTGAATCCATTGCACCTTTACCAGGAGGGTCCTGGTAAGGCTGCTACTTGTCGGCCATCTTTCTCCACTCTCCCTTGGTATTAATTTTATTGCCTATATTTTCTGATTAATTGACATTGTATTAATAAGAAGTAATTAATTGTTCTTCATGCTAGTTTTTTTTTTTGATGGAGGGGGTGGGTTGGCTTGGTTGTTTCTTACTTTAACTAATGCCAGAATTTAAATGATGTTTATAAAGTGTGAGGATTTTATGGAAATTTGATACAACAATTTTAATTGCAATAGATGTAAGATTATTCCCTTAGGGAAGAGATACGTGACTGAAAAATAACAGATATTACAATATTGGGAAATTCAAAGATTTTTATATCCTTCTTTGAGTGTATATATTCTATTTATTTATTTATTCATGTATTTATGTATGTATGTATTTATTTGGCTTGTTTATGTTTGTGTGTTAGTACGCATATGTGTAAGCCAGGATGTGTATATGTAAATCAGGAGACAGCTTTTCAGGGATGGTCCATCACATTTAGAGTAGTTTCCCTCATTCCTATTCCTCAACAAAGCATTAGCAAGGCTAATTGTACCAAGAATTTCCAGGAAATTCTCTTGACTCTTCCTCCCATCTCACAGTAGGTGTACTGGGATTATGGGATTTTTGTCATGGTGTTTTTCAGGTTTTACATAGGATCTTGGCTTCCAAACTCAGTTACTCACCCTTTTGTGGCCTGTGCTATAAGGACTGAAACATCCCCACAACCCTGACTGCACATTATTCCTGCTCTATTGATTTAAAGAAAATCCAGCATTGTCTTGATTTTGCTTGAGTTTCTTCTTCAGATTGGGTAGCAATTTCATTAAAACTTTCTATTATTTATTCATTAGCATAGAACATAGTAGGGAAGAATTAATATGCTTGTTTCATTTTATTTGAAATAACAATACAGATTTTAATGAAAATTTGAATTTTATGCATCAGAACTACATAATCAATTACAAGTAAAAGGGCAAAACATTAGGCAATGCACTTTCCACATAAGTGTGGGTAGTGTCTACATATTCAA